>JAOTQE010054526.1:0-20188 GCA_025631205.1 Nesometra sesokonis
TTCTTTACAGGCGTACCCGCCACAAGATGTCCTAAATCTTTTAGGGCTATGCCTGCTTCCATGTGCATCATTATTTATTTACATTATTTTGATTTATTTTAACTGTACTATGATACCATTATTCGTTACTTATTTATGTTTTTATTGTCTACTTGGAAGAAAATAAATGTATTTTTGAATTGAATTGAATTGAATTGAATTGTTCACAGACAATTTTCCATTTTTTTCCTCGAAATTCTTTACAATTTATCTTCAAATGGAAAGTTTTTCAAAATAGATGCGCTTACATATGTATCTTGAGAAAATGTTCAGAGATAATGCATTAAGAAGGGAGTTTTTCAGGGGCAAACATTATACTCCGAAGTCCAGAAACCCCACGCCTGTTTAAAAGGAAGCTTAATTTCATGGCAAATTTTCATGTAAAAAATAGCGGCTTTCGGAAACATCATAGGCCCAAAACCACAATTTCCTGATCAACTTTTAAACAGAGTTTCAATTACTTATTAAATACTCTACAATTTTAATTTTAATACCAAATGTGTCCCAATTATGTGAATTTGCTTTTAAATGATATACTAGGCCTATATTGTATTCTGAAATGGAAGTGACTTCGGACTTTGGAATCGAACCGATAACTAAACTGTATTTAAGGCAGATATAGGACTTTAAACATACAGGAATTGCATTGATCAGACTAGATCAGACTGAAGATGAAAAAACTGCTGGTATTACAATTCTGTTTAGTTGGTTTGTTCGTCGTGTCTTTATATATTGAAGCCAATTGGAATTTAAGGTAGGTTTAGATAATAAAATGTGGCAGTGTATTCCAAAAACCATCTGCACTGTGATTGCAATCTTGCATGAAAATTTGTCCTTGTCTTGAACAGGACAGATGATATAAGAATGGGATGCGTCCTTTACATACCAGGCAACCGCACGCATTACTAAGAATTTGCATGCTAAATGGACTATTGAAACTTGAAAATGGTATCTGTACACCTAATAGAGATGTTTGGACGCGTAATAGACACGCTTAGCCACCTCTAGTAGACATGCACGGACGCATGTAATAGAGATGTTTTGATGCATCTAATAGAGATGTTTGGACGCATCTAATAGAGGTGCTTGGAGGCATCTAAAAGAGAGACTTGGACGCATCTAATACAGATGCTTGGACGCATATAAGAGAGGCTTGGACACAGGGGCGTATTCAGGGTTTGACGAAGGGAGTGCTCGAACTGAACTGGTTTCTAACAAGCAAAAAAACAACAACCCAATTTATTTTTGGGGGGTTTTTGTCACAGTGCTCATTTTTCCTGAAGGGGGGGGGGGGTGGGGTGCTCGAGGCCAAGATTTTCAAATTTATTATTTATCCTATGCTTGGATACATCTAATAGAAATGATTGGACGTATATAATAGAAAGATGCTTGGACATATCTAATATAGAGATGCTTGGACGCATCTAATGGTTGGACAAAAATATAACAGAAAGATGCTTGTACATGTCTAATAGAGATGCTTGGAAACATCTACTAGAGGCGCTTGGGTACATCTAATGGAGAAGCTTGGACACATATAATTATGATACTTGGACACATCAAATAGGGATGTTTGGCCGCATCGTATAGAGATGCATGGACGCATTTAATAGAGATACGTGGACATATTCAATAGACATGCTTGCACACATCTAATTTAGACATGCTTGGACACATATTAAAACCGAGTAACATCAAGTTGTTACCGATTACCAATAGGCCTATAATTTTTCACTATCATCATATTTATACAATCAATTATGTTATCATAAACTCATGTATCTTGAAATTATTACATTTAAGTCGATGTTGCTCTTGTTTATCATAGCATGATATATAAATAACAGGAGGTCTAATCAATATTAACAAATACCTGTCATGACCTATGTATTTGAACAAGTTACTAATTGTACACAGTTTGATGTTTAAATTATGTACGATTATCAGTTTTCTTATCACGAATCTGAATGCATAACCGTAGTGCCAAGTTGCCAGTCGTCAATCAACTATGTGAATTACTGTCCCATGTAGAGAAGGTAGACCTACCTAATTGAATGAAAATACACAAAAAAAACGGGCCAAAAAGGAGAAAATAACGTTTTTTTTTGCTCATCAAAACCAAACGGGTAACCACGCCCACCCGGACTTCCCTACCTGTCGGGACCATGGCCCCCTGTCTGGGACCATTTCCCCCGTCGGGGACCATGTCCCCCCGTCGGGTAAATCCTGGCGCCACCTGACTGGGTGGTATCTGGCAATTTTGGGCAAGGTAGGCCTCTACAGTATTTGCTCGAGCTATCACTATATTTGAGGGCCTGCCTCATTTTAATTTTCGAAAAAGTTTCATCTGGTTTCACATATATTATTTTGGAATTTTCATTTCGGTTACTGTAATAATAGTATTATTAATTCAGAGGCATCCTAATTTTTTACTATATCAAACCATTGGTTAATTGTATTATAAGTATCATTAAATTTTTATTAACTTTGAGCTTAAATTGATAAACCTTTGTAATTAACTTTTCTTGTAATTTGTCTGTTTTATATACTGTATATAGATTTGTTGATTTTGATTTACTTTTTTATATTATATTGTTAATATTTGAACGCACCATTTTATGAATGTGTGCCGCTGTTCCAAAAGCGTTTTGTTCAATAGAGTTCAGTTCAGTTCAGTGATCGAATGGATTTTGCTCTGTATTGTGCTTGCTTTTATACTATTAACATCATCTGCTATGCAAATTTCAAATTTCGGCGACTACGCCTGAGGCGAAAGTCGCCGAATGTAGTAGCCTGAGGCGTTATTCGCAATTTGCATAACTCCAGAAGCAAAAAATTGTATACAGTTTTAATAAGGAAGTAAGCTTCTTTTGTATTTATAACGATATTTTAATTAAATTTTAATGTTAATGTAATTAACAGTTGATTATTAATTAATTGTTTCATATCTCGTAGATATTTAAAGTGACACCCATACAATGCTGGTTATCAGAAATTATATATGGAAAGAACTAAACGCAAATAGTCATAAACGTGCGTGACAAGACCGACAGACAGACAGACCGACAGACAGACAGGCATTTTTGAAAAGCTGTTTATAGAGACGCTTTTCGCGTCTAAAAACGGAGACTTGTCACCAGTTTGTATGTCGCAGCGTACCTGTGGGGAAGAACCACATGTTAGATATCTATATCCTAACTATTTCAGGGGAATTCAATATAAGACATGGTGTCTATGGTTGGTATTCTCGAAAGCGGACTAACTTTAGTCCAGGACTAAATTCAGATTTAATCTAGGACTAACTGACTACGGTATTCTCGAAAGTTTCTAACATTTGTCCAGTTATAAACCATGGACAAAAGCATTCTAAATTTTGTCTGCCGAAGAACCAGGTTTATGGATAGTCCAGGATCAACTAGTGCTGTTCTAGAGTTAGTCCTGACTAACTTTCGAGAATACCAGCCTATTTGTCTAGCAATTACGGTAGTGGGAGTATACCTGTAATCACTTTACCCTCCCCCTTCCAAACCACAATCCCGCCCGTCCGCCCTTGTACTATTAGCACAGTAGAAGGCCTACTTATCAATAACAGATAATTTATTCACCTGTTTGCAGTAATTATTTAAATAGTGGGCATATATTGGCAACATACTGTATTATAATTTCAGTGAATTAATTCAACATATGCCTCAGTAAAGTTTAATGTGACTGGAGTCAGACTGGCTAAGGAATACAATATAATATTGTAATTACCCCCACTACAACTTATTCTAGGTTGCAACATTAAACAATTTCAAACATTAATTAACAATAATTAATGAGATGTAGAGCCGTCTTTATGCCGCCAAATTTAATGTAATGTATATAGTATTTTATAATTATTCTACAAAAAATATAATAAATAAATGTGACTGTAAAGTGAGAAAGATGAATTGTTGGTTTAATGATGCCCACAAGATTCATAAATCTGAATATAAGTCGACCCATGTGACGTTAAAACACGTCAATGTGTCTACTAATTCTGTTAAAAAACGATGAATAACCTATTAGGTTCCAAGGTACTTTAATTGCCAAACAATATTATAATAAATAAATACATTTCAAAATGTTATTCTTTATTAGCAATTATTAGACCTGAAATACCCTATGAATATTATCTGCGGCTGGATAATAAGACTACGTGACGTGACTTTTATGACGTTGGTGGCCGAACACGACGTGAGATCGGGAAGCACTTGAAGCGCTGTCTTTAAAAGGTTTTTCATCAGTGCTTTTGGGCCAGGAGGCCTGGCCTAGGCCTACGGCAGGCCTACTTTTACACCAACGGAATTACTTCGTCAAACTATGTTGCGTTTAGAGATCATGGTGATCTACAGTAGATAGGTAAGAACACAATATTTTAATTTATGTTGTACATAAGCCTGGACAGGACTTAGGCTTAGGCCCTAGGCCCTAGGCCTAGTTAGGCATGAGCCGACATGCGACAGTGACTCAGAAGCATACTAAAAAGTAGGCCTAGCCTACGGCCTAGGCCTAATAAGGTAGGCCTAGGCCCACCTAGCTAGGGTAGGCCTAAGGGACAGCCTCATTCTCCTCTATGCTAGGCCCACGGCCTCTCTTTCCTTGGCATTTTTTGTGGCCTAAGCTACATTAGATGACTAACTAGGCCTACCTAGGCCTTACTAAATTTTAAAAACTAGGTAGCCTAGCTAGAGGGAGGACCTAGCCTAGCGGTAAGGTCAGGTCCTGGGTAAAGCCCTGGTCGGCCTCTTATAGTCTTATCTCAGTTATGTCTTTCTATATCTCATAGTATTAGTTAGGCTATATGCAGGCTTAGGCCAAGCCTAGCTGGGCTAGCCTGAACTAAGATGTACCTACTAGACCCTTTGCCTATGTCTGCCTGTATCATCAATAATACAAAATAAATAGTAGGCTAGTAGAGAGTAGCCTAGTTATACTAGGGCATATGCTTATAATACCTTCTGGGCCTGGGCCTAGCCAATTTCCATGCAAATCTAAAGACCTGCTGTACCCTCAATAGATGCCATGACTACCACAAAGTACTGCCAACCCACTCCATGCACAGGCTAATCCGGCAGTGGTAAGTGGAAGAAATATTTGTTTAGCAATTTGGCTAATTTAGATTTAAATTAAATAATTACCAAAATCATGTTAAAAGCAGTTTTATTTTTGTAAAATGTTTGTTGATTTTGACCAAATAAATGATTGGGTGAATGGATTTATTAAATTAATGACGTAAAATGACGCCGAACGGCGTCCTGGGAATACATTTAACATGATTCGAAAGTTACGAGATAACCTCGTAACGGCTTTCTTCCCTTTAAAAATCGGAGACAGTTACTTCACTGGTATTGATTGGGAATTTTGTCCGTGGCCGAGTGGGTAAGTCCACTGCCAAAGACTAGCCGACCCGAGCCTGAAGGGGAATAAATACATACAATTATTCCAAAAACTGTAAGAAATAGTTTAAAAATGCATAAAGTTTATTCCAAAATTAACCTATACCAAAAACCAAATTGCTGAAGAACAGTAAATGGCTTAGACCCTAAGCCTACTAAAAAAATCTCCACCGATCCAAATGTTTTAAAATATTCAGCTTGGGCAACACAAAATTTGTTTAGGCCTATACTGTAAATAAAATGATTAAGCAAAAGTTCGGCACAGTTGGTGGTCGCAGGTTCACGTTGGCTTGGTACATACGCACACTCAAAACCGACAATCATTTGGAGGATTCAGTTTGTTCGGTTTGTTGAATGTTCGGTTTAGATAGAGGTCATTTAGTAGTTTTATCCTAGAAGGCGAGAAAACTAACTGTTGGATGGGACACAAACAAATTTAAAACTTGGTTTAAGATTTTGAGACTTAAAAAAACGTCAATGATCAGTGGATTTTTTGTAGGCTAATTAAACATTCCGTACAGTAAACAATCCTACAGTAAATTCACAAAATTAAAATTTAATGAAACTTCATTAGCCCTACTCACGTTTAGAGTTAATTATAAATACCTTTTTCTCATTGCATTTACCGCTTGTAAAAACAAATGGTTGTTTTGCAATTTGTCTGTTAATTAGAACAATTATTACTAGTAATTTATTTCTAACGTAGAGCAGTGTGTTTGGATCTGAAATAAATGAGAACAACACGTCAATCTTACAAATTACTAATTTACGTATGCTAAATTTGAGTTTATGCGATTAATGTTTTATCCATGGCCAATAACATTAGGTATTGCGATATGTTTGTCGCATTAGGAATCGGAATTGGATGAATTAAAACATTTGTTATACCTTACTTTGATGTATATACTGCCCTCTTTAGAGAATAGAGACATAGATGTACCTGGTTCCTGAAGCGTGGATCCATTCTATAGGCCCTTTTCCAAGCTCTGACATCCATTCAGTCATTCCATTGGTCGGTTGGTTACTTGCTTCGCGTAAAGAACGACGGATAATTACTGCTTGATAAACGAAGTTTTCCGGAAGGTTTTAATTTGAGCTACCTCTGTTTTTTTCGTTCATTTTTTGTCAGTGAGCATGGTAACTTTTGAAACACACAAGATATCCTCACAAAATTTTCAAAATCTCAAACCTTTTCGTAAAAATGGGCACCCCATGCCACGTGACTTGGCCGCCATATTGTTTAAAAAAACCAAGTTCTTGGCGACTAATCCCATACCAAAACGTCCTCGAATTTGGAATTTACATTTCCTACATTTCCCCGACCGATGAGTTAGAAAATAGTCACACTATGTCCCATGGCTTGCCCGCCATGTTGGATTAAAAAACACCTTTTTGGCAATTAAAATATCGAAATATTGAATATCTAAGCACGATGCAGTGTAGGATAATTATCTCGTTTCTTATTTAATTTATTTTTGTTACTACCAACAGCGAGTTTTCTCGCCACGTTCCCAGGATGAGATACAGGAGCGGATCCAGCATCCACCGAGAAGGGTGGGAGAGGGCGCACTTTTCCAGTCTGGGTGGGCGTGGTTGGCAATTTCTTCCTGACGAGCAAAAAAAAAGGGGTCATCACCCCATTTTACTGCTCTGGTACCTATTTTGACCGTATTTTGGGTTTTTGTGGTTACTCTTTGTCCAGACGCACCTAATATAAGGGTGGGGGACCGGTTGCGCCCCCTAAATCCGCCCTTGTGGTATATGTCATGCTTTGAATGGCCTGTACGTAGGCCTACATGTTTTCGTTTTTTTATTCTGACAAGCAAAAGAGTAATTTTGCCTATTTTTATGTCGTTTTCCGGAATTCTTCCGTTACTTCTTGGCCAGTTATCTATTTTGGGGTTTAGTATATTCTATGTACATTCGGTTCTATATTTTCAATATCGCTGCATTTTAAAGCGATAGAGATAATTCTAAGTCGGTAGGCAAGTCGAAAAATCGCTAGCCTATCGGAAAAATCGGTAGCCTACAGCCCAAATCGATAGTCTACCGCCTAATTCGGTAGCACCGCCCAAATCGGTAGCCTACCGCCTAAATCGTTAGCCTACCGCCTAAATCGGTAGTCTACCACCTAAATCGGTAGCCTACCCCCTAAATCGGTAGGGTTGGCAGGTATGCGTTTCCTTTCAAGGAAGGTTCTAAGCACCCCCCCCCCCCCGGATACGCCACTGCATTGATATCTTTTGTATGAGCCTATAGTAATCTCTCTACGCTGTCATTAGAATCCTAGTCAATTTTAATTGTCACGTATTTATGTTCCTTTCAGGGTAATTCATGTCTTCTTAACTAGACCTTATTTTGTTAACAGTGCCTCGTGATAATTAGGCCAGCTTAGTATATTAGCTGTTGTGACCCATTTTTTTTCTAACAGACCCGCAGGTTAATTATTAAAACAGGAACGTCGTATTCACATTCATCTTTTGATCGGATCCGTTGTTTGAAGCCCTATAGTCATTCTGCGAAGTACGGTAACATCTAGACTAATCCATTATTTTATTTAACACTGTTGTAATTGATGCTATTCAAATGTGTAAACGCAGTACGCAGTATTTTTTTAACTTTGCGACCGGATCGAGGGTCCCCGGGGGCGCATCTAGGAATTTGGGAGGGGAAGGGTGTCAACCCAAGATTTGATTTGATGAAAATCCTTTTATTTCCCATAGTTCATGCGTTTTATGTTTTAAAAGTTATTTATCATAAAAATATTAACCCCGAAGGGTTGTGTCCGTTTCCTCTGAAGGGCGGTTCTGGGTGACGTAATCTTCATTTCTTCGTCTATACTTACTCACTGGATACGTCACTGAGGGTCGTTAACCCTTATTAATTTCAACTTTTTCTTATGGGACTTATATTTGTTGTATTGACTTCAGCCATGCCCAACACAAGACAATTGTCTTCTCAGGATGTTGCCGTCTTTCATTGCACCATCTTTTGTATTTTTTAAATTTTACCACTTAATTGTATATAATGTGCTTTGAAAGAAAATAATTGTCCTATTGAATCGAATTAAATCATAAAACATGGCAGTTTATATGTACATACATTCTTAAAAGAAAACAACCTTTAACCATATCATGGCAGATTAAAACATGATTACCAATAAATATTAACAAGAGTAACAGTAACAGCTAACTAGAGGGCGCTCAGAGAGTGCATACTGTACTTCCGCCAACGAACTTGACCTTTGAACCCGCCCTTATGGTCACATGGCGTGTTCTTTCCTACACTTAAATACAAACCAAGTTTGAAGTCATTGTGAAAGCTACAGTATACCAAAACCTATTGCTGATTATGTGAATTTGACCTTTCGCTCGACTTTTACCTTGACCTTTGAACCTACCCTTCAAAATGAAATTACCTTGAGATCTTTAGTCTAAGAACCTTGTGGCCATGCTTCAAGAGTTTCTGATGAAAACTGTGGCTTGTAGATTGTTCACACACAAACACACAAGCAGGGGTGAAACATAACATTCTTCAGCTTCGTGGTAGTGATAATTAACATGCTTTATAACAAAGCAAGTGGCAGACTGACCAATCAGCATGTATTTTTATGCATGGGTGATCACAAACAATACACGGTATGATTGTTACTGGTAAATTAGTGGCCAAATTGAACGACACAATCTACTGTATTTTATTTTGGTGACACCTGCAACGATGATTATATTAATTTGTCGCGACGAGACAAGCACTTCAGTGTTTGTTAATAAATCCCCGCTATATGAGGTATTGTTGTTTTAGTTGAGTGTTTCCCCCCCCCCCCACCTTTCTTCATTTATTTTTATCATACTGTTTTCAAAATTTCAATTAATTATTTTCAGAATGGAATTGTCATTATTGTTTGTATAATCGTGCACATCTATATTTAAATATACTATAGAAGCAAATCCGTCCTAACATATATAGTGCACCAGTTGTATCGTTAATACTTTGCTCTTTAATTGATTGCAATTTTCCGTGAACCTTAAGCCTGTCTCGATGTTTTCTCTATCCGATCATCGCCTGTCGGATTAACAGACACATTTTTTCTAATGATAAACACGTGGAATATGAAGAAAACAGTTGCTAAGTTTGTTTTCCATCAGTCAAATTGACATTGAAATTCACCGAGATCTTTAAAAGTTCTGCGGAAAGTCTTTCATCTACGTGATGTATGCCAAATTTGTCAATCCATCGAATAGTTATTGTTATTAAAATTTAACGGTCAACATATAAGAATAGAAAATGTTAAATTATCAATAGTATGCATAGTTATTTGAAGAAAATATTCATATCCAATTGGTAGGCACGGGAGAGACGTGACAATGTATTTGCTATTGTCTTACCATCCCACTTCCGGGGCTCTGAACTCTCAGTGATAAGGTCTGGGTATCGAAACGTAAAAGAGCTCAACATTTTTGTTCATGACTACATGTGTGGTACAGCAAACTACTGATATTTACCATTACCAATTTGACTGAGTTTCCTTATGAATATATAGCCACATTCAAGTTTTGATGAGCTGTCAAAAGAATATTGCATCAAGATTTAGTAACAAATTAATTTAGTTATTTGGCTAATTCAGCTAAAAATATTTACCAAATTCAACTATGGCATAGGATTTGGCTATTTGGCTAGTGGCAGCTTAAGCACTTCATACAATCAAAAAAAGGAGGAAGAGGGGAGGGGAGCTTAACACGATTTCTCATTTTGACAAGCAACAAAAACATATTTCCTTTATTTTTACGCGCCTTTCTGATGAAATTGATCGAACCTATAATTTCTGTACTTGGAAGTGGGGTGGAGGTGCTTGTTTACTCTATTGGTGGTGCATGATGGGACTTCTCTACATACGCCCACCCAGACCTGGAAAAGGGCCCCCCTTTCGTCGGATCCTGGATCCGCCCCTGACTTTACAAAATACGATTACGGATACGTCACACATTTGTTTTTGAAAGCATTAATAATGTGTTCAAAATGTATCCAATGTTTTACTTACAAATAATTGATGATTGGTGTGCAGTATGATCAACTGCGACCGATATTGTGTTCAACTCATACGTTGCAAGAATGCGTAACGTATCTGCATTCATTATCGTATTTCGTAAAGTTGCGAAAAATCACTATTGTCTGTCAGACCCCCTCTTTGCCCGCTTTTTATTATGTTTAACATACTGTTTTCCCTATTATGTATTATGTTGATTTCAAATTAAGCAGACAGTTGATCAGTGCTGTCTGCCATATCATTAGTAGATTGGTCGGTCGGTCACTTACTCCGTCGGTCGTTCCTTCAGTTAACAAGGCGCATGTTATCGATTGTTTGTTTGTTTTAGTTTTTTTTGCTATTATTACTAGTATTTGGTTTTGTGATCTAAACTACTGTTAATCACAGTTTGTATAGTACATCATGGAGTTGAATTTAGAAGTGGGTCATTGAATATCTGAGCCGTGGAGTAGTATTAAAGCTGAAACGTGCATCAAGTAGTCCTATGTTGTAAGTCAATAACATTGCTACATGTACTGAATGCTATATCGAGAGGTTCGGATCAGTATTCGAGTATCAACACGGAACTGCAGAAAAGGGTACTTAACAGCAAAATATATGAAATGGATTTATACGCTAATGACACTACTGGTGGATTTAATTACGTTAAAACACAGCATTATACAGACGATCCAAGTAAACTGTTTAGTAAATATATTATAAAATAGAAATTAGTCGCTGTAGTGAGCAACTTGGGTCAAATGCTATCCATGTTTACTGATTGAATAATCTAAAAATGTCCTTTATAAAGCTAATTTCAGACGTGAAGTGGAAGAACGATGTCTCGGTACGCCAGTCAGGGCTTGTCACTTGAAACTTGTGTTAAAGGGTGTGACCCAAGATCGTGAACAAGGCCTATAATGTACGGACATTCGTCTCCAACCATCAGTTATATACTTGTCTGTCCGAATGTTCATTCATCACTTTACATTTACATTGCAAATGTGAATTCCTTTCGTTTTCTTACGAAACCATTCCTGAGCCCTTTTAACAGTGGTATACAAATAGAACGATAGAATAACGAACAGTGGTATACAAATAGAACGATTGATTATAGAACAACGAATGAACTGTAGTAGGCCTACTCGTATCCCTACCGTCCTCCTACGTTTTATGAAAACTGTTTATTTGAAGAATGTACATTATTTTATTGACTAATCAAATGGGATACAGCGCCCCCATGTCTTACTCTATTTGCTTTAAAATGTGTTCGTTCGTTCGGTCAATCGTGTTTTTAGATTTCCTTCCAGTTTCCCCAATATAATCCGGTTTAAAACAAGACTAAACGAACACAAAAAAGACGTACAGCAAAACGTAATATCTACAGAACGCACGCGATCTACCAGAATGTCATCATCAGTCAACAGATCAGCGATCACAGACAATAATGAATAACTTCAACCATTTGTCAGATTGGAAATCTGGGGAAAAAAAAGCAAAAAAAAAAAAACATTCACATATTTTGAAAGAAAACTAAAAAAAATCATCTGAATATGTAACACTGTGAACAATATGATTCAAGACAAGAGGCATACCAGTTGTCCAATATTTATAACGGTCTTCTTTTTGGAAATCGAAAAACTGCCTCAACTATTGGTGGCGCTCGCCAAAAACACCCGGATGTAAGACGGTAGGTAGAACACAAGCCACAATTGTACTAATATATGATGTTGACTGAAAGTCAATGGAACGATCAGTAATTTTTTTGCTTTTATTTGAAAGAACTTTTGCATGTGTAACAATAGAAATTAAGTAGGCCTAATAGACATCAACGTGGCTACAAACTGACTAGGAATCATCTGTAGCAGGTCCGTATTGAAGGGGTGGGGGATGGATTTTAAAAGCCCAGGAATTAAACGGAAAACACGTAAAACCTCAAAAATCGGCCAGAAACCCGTTTTTGCTTGTAAAATAAAAAAAAAACTTATAATGCACTCGCCTGCAAAAAAACAGACATCCCACTTTTCCAAAATCCTCACTCGCACCTCCCCAATTCGCATCCGGCTGCACCCCCAAAATTCAGCAATTTAAAGTTGCGACCTCTTCTTATATTACGTGCGCTACCCCATCCAACTAAAATTGAACCCAGTAAATTAAAAAACGTCCAATTACACGTAAAACAATGCCGATAACCTTTTTTGGTTTGTCAAATTTAAAACGGAGGACACGCCCAGCCTGATTGGATATTGTGCCCCCCCCCCTCTTTAACAAACCTGGATATGACACTGCGACCCTGCTACCTGTAGTTTACCAATTAGGCCTATCTAAGGAAGCTCATGTCACATAATATAAACTTGTATCTAAGTTATCATCATGATGAGTAAGTGTTATTGAATATTCATCGTTAGTCTAAACATCTGCGGGACCCACACGTACAATAAGTAATTAATAAATCGATTCAGCGAAAGTTGTTTCGTAGAACATCAAGTCATCGCTTGATCATTTAATAACACCTAGCCTGGAGCCAGGTTGAAACTTCGCGGTAAAAATCTTACGACCACTCAAACTATTCCACAATCGCTTACATCTTCGAGGATCAAATCAAACTATTTCATATTCTCTGTTTGTAATAAACTTTTATGCGGAGCACTTACTGCGTCGTGCGACGGTCTTACGATGTCCGCACGACTAAACCGTCCGTCCCTATTTGTGTGGTTTCCAGACGCGATGACTAGACTTTTTAGTGATTTCCTCGTTGAAGCACTAAAAAACCGTCGGCCGACGAGTAGAAGTCTGTCATCGCTTCTGAAAATCACACACACGGGGAGCGACGGTTTAGTCGTGCGACCGTCGTATGACCATCGCACGACGCAGTGAGTGCCTGGCATTAGTTGTGACGGATGTCGTCAGTATTTTTTGTTTATGAACCACTGATAAGAAACACTTTTCCGGTAGCATATACTACGAAGGAAGTGGAATCGAGAAAAAAATACAAAAAACGGCTGGGAAAATTTGATTAAATCGCGAAAAATTAATACGAAGCATGCTTTAACAACGAATGCGCATGTGCAATCACTTAATGGTGCCGAGTGGATTATTTGGACCAATAAACATACACTAACTTAGAAAATAACCTTAGCGGCTTATTTACGTTTACAAATTAGACAGCTGTTAACTGAGAGAGGACCCTATGGGCGAGCGTTAAGTCCACTGGAAATTACTAACAGACTCATTCATATAGGTACGCATAAATAAATGTTCATAACACTTTTTAAATTCCAAAATTCCATTAAGATGATTCTTTTTAAGCTAATGTTCAATTTCAACCTTAGCGTGTCAGAATTTTTTTTTTCAGATTTTCGACTTATATTTAAATTATATATATAATATTTAAATTTAACGTAAATTACACTTGGGGTGGCTGAGTACCGTATATTATACATTATCTATAAACGATGGCAACGCGGCTTCCAAAATAAATTAAAGGATCTAAATCATAATTAAGTTGAAATACTTGGTATGGATTTGTAAGTTTCTAAGCAAAAATTGTTAAAGACATTGACCAATTTAGCGTATTTATAGATTCACACAGCAAAAAAAAAAAAAAAAAAAAAAAAATGGAGGATAGGCCTATTAAGTTTTTCCAAATTTGTGTTTATGTTTTCTAGTTGTCTTGTCATTTAGAGCAACATCTCAGTAGTTCTCTCGTCTGAAGTGTCTCGGTAATAGACTGATGTTATAACTCATACTAGTCTTGGGTCAGTTTAATTCGTGAATAGACAATCAAAAGGCACCCATTGCGTTCCATAGCATGTTGATTGTCATATCTTTCTGATGTTTGAATCGTATTTTCATCGCCCAAACTTCAACCCCTGGAGGCGCACTTCATTAAAAACTTGAAATATAAAATACAGACTTGGGTCAAGTCTAAACTAATACTGGTCACAAGTTATATCAATGGTTAGCCTTTTTCATTTTCCTCTGTTCATTGCTACTGTTTGTGCTTCCTTCATAGATATGAACTTCCAAAAAATACATAGCCCCAAAGTGCAGTTCCATGGAACCGCCTACTCTTCCTTCCGGAATCCAACCAATCGAATCATGGTACGTTCTAACGCTGTTGTTACCCTGGTTGTTACCTGGTTGTTACGTCGAAATTGCGCCCCCAATCTTTCATAAAAGTCTCAAATTTATCAATAAATGGAAGTAAATTTGATCCAGATATAAAGACAGCAACATAAAATGTATATGTGACATAATGTAAATAATTTGTATGATAAAAGAATGTTAAAAATACAATAATTATTAAACGGTTATTAATTATTATTTGCATGATGATTACTTGTATGTTTGTGACAAATGCTGACGACCGTCAAATAGTAGGCGCGTACATGGGCTTGCAATTCTACAGTTTTAAGTTCACTATCTTGCCGTAAATAATAAATTTATTACTTTCTAGTACGTACTGTAACCTGGGAATTCCAAAGGCAGTAGAATCAGGAGGGTACAGTTATCGAATACGATGCAAGAAAATCTCTAATTACATAGAATTTATATCATTACATTTATTTAAATTGCACTATACGCCTAGCGGACCTTACATAACATTCATTCAGAATGACTCATGAGACTTAACTGAAAATGTTCATCTGGTTTGATAATACGATATATACATTTCAAATTTGAAAAACCAAGAAATGTGAATGACCTGGCTGACAGTTTCAACTTTCCTCAACGGAGGTCGTCCTCAGAGTTTCAGCTCTGTTGTTAAGCAATCCGTTCACTAGTGGGTGGCGGTCGCATAACGACAGAGTCACGTACGTGACTCTCAGTAAGTGGGCTCTATCGATCGAAAATAAGCAATTCAGCCATAATGGACAACACCTTACAAGAAAATCACATTATTGATTGGAACTCTCCCAAGATCATAGACAGGGCAAACGATGAAAACAAATCAGGCGCATCAAGGAGGCGATATGGATCAGACGTAGAAGAGAGAAGACCATGAACCGAGATGAAGGAGCTCCCCGAGTCGCGTATATGGCCCTGTTGTTAGGCGACCGCCACCTGCCGAATTGTTTAATGACAGGGCCGTTGCTCTGAAGACGACCTTTGTTGAGAGAGTTTGAAACTGTCATTCAGGTGATTAAAATGTCTTGGTTTGTCAAGTTTTAATTTGTCTCATGAGACACTTTAACTAAAATATAGCTGAATGAATACATAAATTTGTTTCGTTGAATACGACGGTGTTCTTTGTAACCGTCATGGAGCTGCTTCACAACGTATGTTGTTGCCATGGAGATTGGATTTGGCGATATATATTACAATTCCATTCCATACAATTACTTATTTGCTGTTTTTGTGTGCATGAATCAAAATACTGCATGCATGATAATTATAAGAATTTATATCCATCGCCCCCTCCCCCTTATACCGTCAAAGTAAAGCCCCAAACTATTATGTGCGCTTCCTAAAATTGACCTTTTTTAACTTGATATTATTCAAAATGGGAACACGCCCCCCATCTTTAGATGAATCCTACATCCGCCACTGACATCACATAAAGTTACAAAGTAGACCTATGTTGTAAGCAGTGAACTGCTAAGTACCCCCTTTTTATTCTTCCTTATCATCTTTATCAATGGTTGTTGACTTCATTATGTTCCAAAATTTTGTGATTAGGCGTCGTGTTTATGTCGATAGTTAATTGCTCTTGATTATTTACTAACAATTAATTATCCGCTTAGTTAGTCCTATTATTATTTATATTAACCATATTTTCTAGATTTCTTTTGTCAACAATTAAGCGTCGTTTCTAACTACTGTAACAGGTCATTCAACTGGTTTTATTTCGTCGCATGATAGCATAACGTTTCAGTAATGTTGGCCATTTCTGATGATGAACGCGTTTAAAATCTTGCTTAATAAGACATGAGCCATTGTTTCTTACATTAGGATTGATCAAAACACAGGGATATATAAATAGAAATAAATTTGATTTGGAAGTTTATCAGCGTGGTCTAACATCACAACAGAAACGGATATGCTAGGAGAGTAGAATACGAATTAGCGGCACAGTACGAAGAACGTAGTGCGTGATCTTTTTGAAAACATTGAAATGAACTCTATTGAGCAACATGTTGTGCCGTAAATGTAGGGAAAAAGAACACTAACGACAAAGTCAAGCGTTTTGATAGAATTAAACCACCGTTAAGTCATCATCATCATCATCATCATCAACATCGCTCTCGTCGTCGTCAAGGTTATCGTCATCATCTATTTTGCTCCACTGCAGAAGTCAACCCTATCCGTTGAATTTCTGTTCGTTTAACTGCTCTGTGCTATTTTCTTCTATGAAACACCTTCGAATCAGTCTTCGTCGTCGTCCTCATCGTCATTACATTGTCGTCGTCATCGTAATCATCATCGTCCACCTCGACGCCGTCTCTGGTGTCTTCATCGTCGTCATCGTCATCATCTTTATCATCAGTGATCTATTCTCTGTCAGGTCTTTTACTTCGACAAGTAGCCATCCAGTGCTGTAGTAATGTTACTCGACAAAAATACAAAAGTCATTATTGCGCATTGTTGTGAACGGCAATTGCTTGTTTGAATGTATTAATGACATCGATATGACGTTTGATTAGCTTGAAAGGTGATGTTAACGATGTTCATAATATGGATACCAAACTTGGTAAATTGGCAGTGCAACGTTTAAGCCCGGGGCCATGGCATTCAAGCATTTGGTTACTACAGAGGTAAATTACGTTGATGTGTTTGTATTGAGGCATTTCATCAACATGATAAATGTATAAATATCAAATGGATATTGCTATAATCTGATGAACAGCCTGTCATTTACATTATAACAAGGTAATATTACATTATGTCAAGAATGAATCAAAGTATGACAATTGAACACATTGTTATAAAAACGTCATCATCATCGTCGTCGTCATCATCACCATCACCACCACCACCACTACCATCGTCGTCGTCATCATCATCATCATCATTATCATAATCATCATCGTCGTCGTCATCGTCGTCGTCATCATCATCATCATCATCATCATCGCCGTCGTCGTCATCGTAATCCTCATTGCCATTGTCGTCATCGTCTTAGCCATCACCACTGTCTTAGCCATAGGCATTGCCGTCTTGGCCATCGTCATCACGGCAACCCCATTCGGTTAATAAATATATAACTAGAAATGTATATATTTAATAGTGGTTATTAAGCAGAAATTCTCTGTATATATTCGCTGAATCAACAACACCCTTTCCGAGATATATCATAAACATGTCAGTGTTCCCAGAAGCACATTTTAATATTAACATTGCAGTACAATACGTATTTTTACAGTTGTCACATATCACTCAACCATTGCCAGTAGGTTAGTTGCAAGTCGTAGACATATTGTGAGCCCATACACGTAATAAGACCGAGTGCTGTTAAATATGTCTTATTAATTTTCACCGTTTTTAAATGCCTTTGAATTTGGAATAATGTTACCTTGGTTATTTACTATCGTAATAGTCAGCGTCATTATAATTTCCATCATTACAAAGTCTATGTTTTCCATTTATATTTCTTACCTGTTGTGATGTTTTCTAGATGCGTCTCCACGTATTTCTATATTTCACTACGTTGGTGGATCTGTTTCTATTAGTATTAAAATAGTCCTATTAAGTTGTTTGTGTTTTAAATTAAGCGATCTGTCTGTCGGTCTGTTGCATAAAAGACTTGTTAGAATGTTCTTCCTGTTTTATATCATTTTGCCAAATCAAATACATCTTAATGTCTTTTCTAACCATTAGTTGACAGCCGGTACATTTGTGTTTTCTCGACAGTCCGCGGAACCGAACTTTGAAGTGTTAATTTGAAAATAAATTCAACAATTGGATTGAACCCTTGAACTCACGATATTTTGGTAAATTGAATTATTTTCATCAATTGCTACTTATACGTCGTTGGAAATCCTCCACACTTATCTATATGTAAAAAGCATGTCTTGACCTTTTTATTATGTTATGTTGTAGAAAATCCTCCACACTTTCCATGTGAAGAATGTCACAACGTTTTAATTAAACTTTATTTGTAGGAAATCCTCCATACTTTCCATGTGGAGAATTATCACAACGTTTTAATTAAACGTTATTTGTAGGAAATCCCCCATACTTACCATGCGAAGAAAATGCCCTAACCTTTTTATTATGTTATGTTGTAGGAAATCCTCCACACTATCCATTTGGAGAACATCACAATGTTTTAATTAAACGTTATTTGTAGGAAATCCTTCATACTTGCCTTGCGAAGAAAATGCCTTAACCTTTTTATTATGTTAAGTTGTAGTAAATCCTCCACAATATCTATATGTATAAAGTATGTCTTGACCTTTTTATTATATTATTTTGTAGGAAATCCTTCACACTTTCCATGTGAAGAACGACACAATGTTTTAATTAAACGTTATTTGTAGGAAACCCTCCATACTTTCCATGCGAAGAAAATGCCTTAACCTTTTTATTATGTTATGTTGTAGGAAATCTTCTACACTTTCCATTTGGAGAACATCCCAACGTTTTAATTAAATGTTATTTGTAGGAAATCCACCATACTTTCCATGCGAAGAAAATGCCCTAACCTTTTTATTATGTTATGTTTTAGGAAATCCTCCACGCTATCCATTTGGAGAACGTCACAATGTTTTAATTAAACGTTATTTGTAGAAAATCCTCCATACTTTCCATGTTGTGGTATTAGAAAATTATAAATCAATTAAACTCAATCAAATAATATAGGTTAAACACTCAAATTTGCAATTCAAACAAGAAATGTGTTTTCTCATATACAATATGCCAACAAATGTGTCCTACCTTTTAGGTTACACTTCAATATAAATCTCTACTTGATTCTCCGAAATAACAAATTAAATCTTTTGTTGTCCAAAGCTCGAAGAAATTTCTGTTTTCTAATCAAGCGGCAATCTTCTTTGTATTCACGTTTGGGTAGTGTTCTAGCGTACCCTCCCCAAAATCAAACTGCGTCTTCAAAAAATAAACAGTATCTGTAACCTGTACGTCGGCTTTCGGTAGCCAGTCCTTTGGCTATTCGATGGTAACTAGTTTTACCGCTGCCACCATGTGGTATTAGTTGTACCCTTTCCATTACACTCTTTGTTTAGCACGCAAACGAAGTGCACGAACACAAGTTCTAGGGTCTTACAACTATACTATTTATTTAGATATATCGTAATCTTGAACGGAGATTAGACAAACAGTAAAATACATCTAACTAGGTCTAACTACTGAATCAGGGGAAAACATCTACTTAATAGGAAGCATTTGCCCCTCCCTTAATTTATTCTTAATTAGCTACAACTTAATTTAATTGTCACCAATATTTTCTGAGAAACTACCGTCCATCAATTTATTAGTGACAAGTAAGATCTTGGACTTCAACCTCATTGTTACCAGTGTTCTCCTGGTACATTATTTCCTGTTCCCATCTTCTGGGTTAATGATCAGGAGGACTTTATCACACATGTGAAGAACATTTCTTAACCTTGTAATTATTTATTTATTTATTTATTTATTCCTTTCAGCCAAACTTTATAACAATACAATACAATACAATGCAAAGGAAGAGGAGTGCTGAGGAGAGGCAAAAGCTGTAATGAAACTACTATCACCAGGCATGGTG
>JAOTQE010054537.1:0-20180 GCA_025631205.1 Nesometra sesokonis
TCATCATGTTGATTTGTTTAAATTATACTATTTTATTAAACCATATTATTGTCTCCAGCTAGTACAGTAATTGTCCTCTCCCAATATACGCAATTTTCAATTGTTTGTTATGTCATTCTTAGGCATTGTACGGGGTTTTTATACACCTTAAGTTTTCTTCGGTGCATATGCATCTTTTTTCATTTAATTTCTAACCAACAATACAATTTAATTGGACAATTACGCACTGTTATCAGCCTTATACTGTATTTTAATTCGTCATAATGATTTTAAATTGTACTGTTTTATTGTCTCTAGCTAGTACAAACAGTAATTGTCCTATCCCATACGTAATTTTCAATTGTTTGTTATGTCATTCTTAGGCAAATCATTATTTGTACGGGTTTTTTGTACACCTTAAGTAACGGCAATGGGGAATTTAATCAAAATACGACTAAAATGTACCTTGTACACTGCTGTCGGCTAGCTAATCAGTTGTCTTGAAAGCAAATTGAGGGTGTTATTTTTTCGCGGGACCTTATTCGACTAGAGTATATGCACATGTTGATTTTCCAAAAAAGTACCAACTTTCTGGCAACACTACCTTACAATACTACAAAGCCCCAAACATTTTTTTAAATTTCTACATATGTGGCAATACCTTCTCTGTCTACACACAAAAAATTACTGGCCTGGCAGCGTTACTTTGGAGTTTAATGTAAGTTTAAAAACATGTTTTAACAAAAAATTGTATATGCTAAAACACCCCTTTTTAAAATAATGGTATCAACCAAACGAAGCATGCTGCCAAGGTTATGACCTTTTTTCTGAAAAGCAAACATCAGGTACCATACACAAAATTATGATTTTTTATATTTATTTTCTTAATATCTATGTGACATGCAGTGGGAATTTGCACAAAACGGACTATAAACCGGCAGAAGATTTTTTTTCTTGTCTTTTTTCTTTTTGCTTGTTGGAACAAAATCAGAGGAAATTTGGCCGATCACAGGCGGCAGAGATTGTTTCACACATTCACGGCAAAAAATGTTGGCAGGTATATAAATATAAATGGTCCCATATATTTTTTTAATGGAATTCTCACCTTTTTTTGTAAGGTAATCTAAATAGCCATAAGTGAATGTTTGTATGATCAATTCATTAATCTTCGTATCATCCTACGGAATACTTAATTGCTCATGTTTTAACATTTAATTCATAACAATCGGGTCATTTATTACGTCATAAATGGCCAAAGGTCACATAATGTTGACAAATTATAGAAATCTCAAGGTTTTGGAGTGGGATTATAAAATAGAGTAGTTATCAAAAATTGGGATTTGTGTGGTAGAATTATTAACAAACAGCTGTAAATCTAGTTTTATATATTTTGACATTGGTACCATCCTAAATGTTGTTTAATTTGCTATGTTTTGACATAAAGGTCATAAAAATCGAGCCATTTATTACTCATTGTCAAAAATCATGTATTAAAAAAAGCTGACAAATTTATCTATCATAAAGATACACAATCACATTGAATTTCTATTTAATTGATATTTATATTATCCCTAACCCGCCCAAAACATGAGATTTTCCATCAAAATTATGCCACTTTTGACCATTTATGACCTAATAAATAATAAGTGTCTTGATTGTTAAGAACTTATTGCTAAAACATGGCAAATTAAATAATCCTTCGAATGATGACACCTATATTAAAGGAACTGATTACCTAAAATTGCAGTTATGACTATTCATATATAATCCCTATCCAAAAACTCAAATGTTCATATTTTTTTCAACAAGATGCGACCTTTGACCATTTATGACAAAATTAATGCTCTGTGTTAAATAGTTCCTATGAATTTAAACAAGTTACATCCTTTTCTGAGCTCTATTAACAGAGATATGACAGTAAATTAGGATTTTTAAGGGCGGTAGTTCATTTGCATAATTCGTTTTAATTATATACATAATTGAACAATATGATGATAATATTCTCTGACCATGAACACATGGGTTAAAACACTATTATAAAATTGAATGACAAGGTACAGATATATTCCAGAAAATGGGTTTATTTTTTCCTAATGGCAGTAGATCATCTGCATAATTATCTTTAATTACATGCATACTTTTACCTTAAAATATGATTATACTATTCTCTGACCATGAAAACATGAGTATGAACACTTTATTTATGAAAATTGGATAACTAGGTGCAGAGATATACCGAAAATTAGTTGTTTCGTAATGGTGGTAGCTAATTTGCATATTTATGCAAATTAGGCTGGTTCTGGGTTGAAACTCGCGTCCCATTTTGGATATGCCATTCAGTACTATATACGGTAATGAACCAGAATCAGCAACCTTCAAACTTTTGCAATTTGTTTGACTCAAGGCGTATCTAAATCTGCTCGAATATACAATGTTAACCCAGCTTGTACGCGCCACCAGTGAATGCGTATGCACATTTAGTTCCGTTTCATTCAATGATATTGCAATTTTCTACATTAGCTGTATCCTGCAATTTCAGTTTCCTACATTAGCTGTTGACCATTCTACATTAGTTGAGATTGATTATATTGTTTCTACATAAGCTGTTGAGTTTTCTACACTTTTAGTGGGGAGTTTTTCTACATAAGCTGAGTTTTCAACATTAGCGGTTGTATCCCTCCTTCATAGATAGTGGGCGAGATTCGATACGCTATGATACGCTCAGTTACTCCTATACATTCGAGAGTTGGATCCTTTGTGTCTGCACAACCAGTTATAGAGGGTTCAGTCACATGAGAAAATGACAATAATGGTTAAAATACCTATCAATATCAAACTATAGATACACCAAAAAATGATTTAAAAACAGTGGTGTGGAACAGAAATTCACATAACTCACAAAGTGGTTGGAACAATCATCTGATTCAGCCAGGTACAGAATATCAGATTTCTCGACGAATTAAAGATGACGTTCGGTCAAGTTTTAAAATATGGAGTTTTCATTATGGTATTTAGTCACGTGAAAGCATACTATAGTGGACCTCCTGAGAGTGCATGCGAATCCATGTACCCGGATCACGATTCCTACCAAGCACAAAGAACCGCATTACCTTATAAAATTGCTACTGACGTCCAGACATATTCAAACAACAGTGTGGTACAAAGTAAGTTTCATTGGCGGTTGAACCAGGAGTAGTAGTGGTAGTGGTGGTGGTGGTGGTAGTAGTAGTAGTAGTAGTAGTAGTAGTAGTAGTGGGAGTATTAGTAGTAGTAGTGGAAGTAGTAGTAGTAGTAGTAGTAACATTGGTGAATTCTACAAACAAAATTTGCATAAAAATGGCGAAAAACCGTACAAATTGTTTAAATTGAAGTCAATGCTTCTAAGCAATGTACAAAATTTATTAAATTGTATTCTGAATAGATCAGGACACTAGTTAAGTTTGCTTAATATGTGTAATATAGTATAGGCCTATTATATTTTAAATGTACTGACAATCGATTAAAGTTTTTTTGTTTTTTTTTTTTTAAATATTTATTCTATTGTTAATGTTTTTTGCTGTTACTGTATTTCTTTCAAATTTTATAAATTTTACCTATCCTATTTTGATGTTTTTTAGTTTAGTCTTAATGTAGGCCTACTTTTGTAAATTCAATTCTTTCTCATTGTATATTTATGTTTTTATACCAAAATAAATTAATTAGAAGTATACCAACAGTAATGGATCCAGTTTTTTTTTTGAAGGGGGTGAGGGTTCCAGAAATTTACTAATAGGAAGATTTCGAAGAGAGGACTGAGTCGCTAAGACAACGTTAGACGCCACTTAGTTCTGTCTTAATGGCATGCGTAAAAATCTTGAAATCTGTTTATTAACGTCTCCAAAAATATACCTTGTCTTCAACCGTAAGGGGTTACCCTGCAAATATTTCAAGCAATAGAGATTTTAGCTACGGATTCCGAAAAGAAATATTATCAAGGAAACACGTGCAATAAATCAATACAAGATCCGACAATTTGAAAGGTAGTTTTTATTTGAGAAAGCCAGGGGTTGAATATAAAGCTAGAGTGCTACTCGCGCGAGCAACCGCTAGGCCCCTGTCATATTGCAAAGCTTTACAAAAGCTATAAAGCTTTAATTAAACGGACGTGCTATACTTCCTTAATAGTTTTAACTGTTAAGATAAATATTTCTCTTGAATAAGTACTATATTCATTGGACTCATACATTTGATAAATTTGTAATATGAGCGTACAATATCATTGGTATTTTCATCAACTCACTAGTATAGCAAATCGGGAAAAACTGTTTTAGTACAGAAAGCTATGTATTCCAGCAGGATTTTTGTGCCAAAATGTAATTTTTATGCTATTTCTGTCCTTTTGAGGGTGCTGGATGCAAAAAAGTTAGGTCAAGGGGTCAAACTCAACTACGATACAGTTTGACAACTGCTCCAAAAACAACCTTAATATATTTATCCAGACTAAAACTTGAGTAAATAAAGTGAGTACAATACCATCTTAAAGAGATAAGGTTTTGTTTGAGTGTTTTTAAAATCTTTAGTGCTGATATCGTACACTTTCGAAGAATTATGTCCAGGCCGGCCGAAATAAGTAGGCCTACCAACATGGCGAATAAATACCGTAACAACGGGACTAACAAAGGCAATCACCTAGATACTCAAGCAGTGACTGGTAGTGATGACGTAATCAGCATAGATACCAACACTGAAAACGGTAACAAAAGAGATGACGTCATTGCGGCAACACAAAAAGACCAAAACTTTTCTAGCGTGAAGCCGATTTTCTTTAAAGACATTGACGCACGCGATCAAAATGATGATTTTCTGAGCGAAGAATCAATATACTTTGCCCTTTGCAATGTGATAAATGCAGATAATTTAATCGGAATCCAAAAACTTAAAAACTTATGGAGAATTTATATCAACAACCATGCCGACAGAGTGAATAATTTCAGCCGGTCTTAACCTGAATAACGGAAATGTTATCGTTCACGATATAAATCCATATCTACCGGTGAAAAATGGAATACGAGTTTTAGTAATAGATGTGCCAATATCCGTACAAAACGACGAAATAAAGAAAAGTCTACAAAATTTAAGATGCAAAATTATTAGAACAATTCAATACATTAAGTTTCGAATTCATGAAAAATTATTTCGCTTTATCAACGGTGACAGGTCGGTAATTGTTGATCGTTTTAAGGGCAGCTTACCATGTTTCATTAAGATCAACGGGTTTGGTGCTCGACTATTCCATAAAGATCAGTTAAGCGCAGATGAAAACACATGTGTTCAATGTAGAGAAGTTGGACACAAAGCTAACGCGTGCCCGAGGAAAATACCCTATGTATGTCACCGATGCGGAAAGGATGGTCATCTTGCGAGGAATTGTAATGAAGTTGTAAATACGGTTAGAGACGAAAATGAGGACGATGTTGCTGTCCCTAATCCTAGCCCATCCAACACAACGAATGACAACAATGACGAGGAGGAGATTGATGGAAAATCACTTTTACAACCAACATCGGGGGAACGATTTATACAGAAAATGTGGAAAACCCTCGTCGATCAAACAATAAATGACAATGAATCCAGATGGAACTTTGGAGATAGCAACGAAAGTGACAATGAAACAGCATGCCAACTGTAAAGACAACGTGGTTGACGCAAGTTCAAGTTCAAGTAATCTTTATTTCACAAATTTGTAAGAAATAATAGTTTGTACATAATAAAATTTATACAATAGGCCTACAGTAAAATGACGTACAAATTATATTATTTTTTTGTGAAAAAGGAACTCTGCTAATAAGCTTGCTTTTAGATGCAGAGCCCTAACATAAAACAAACAAAGAGCAAGTGCAGGAGAGAACATAACCGTCGATAGTGCCCCAAATCTGTCTGTGCCCCGACAAAAGGCAAAGTACAAAAGAGCATTACCACATTCATTAAGCCTACTGCTGTAAAGAATACTAATGGGAGTGAATATGACACAGAAACAACCTTCAACAAAGAAAACGGCAAATGTATTAATACAAACATGGCAACATCACCAAGTCATGTGGAGAAAAGGAAGAAAAAAATGAAACGCATGAGAAGCAAATCGACGTGAACAATGTACTAATATTACATAATATGTACTTTTGTCAAATATTCTTTAACACAAAATTTATAATAGAAAAAATATCAATAATGTAAACCTACATTTAATATCGTTAAATGTAAGAGGTCTTAGGGAAAAAACAAAAGCAAAGACAAATCTTTAGTTGGGCGAATGATAATAATGTCGATATTCTTCTTGTTCAAGAGTCTCATCTCACCAAAGACCGTGCAAATGAACATTTGGGAAGGTAATACTTATCACAGCTTTGGTACCTCCTTTAGTAGTATGTATGGTGGCAGATGTCTGTCGCGTACGACAATATCAAATGTAGTTTCATTCATCACGGAAGTCTTTTTTTCATCATCTTGATGCTTGTTTGTTGATGGTCGTGTTCCATCCCATTTCCCTTTTTAAAGGTTAAAGAAATGTTTACATTTTGTTGTAGACAGTGATTGTTTTTAAATCTGTCGTTGACACTTTATGTCATTAGTGTTTTTTTTTACATTTGTCGTAGACGTGTTGTCATTAAAATGTAATAGCATATCAACGACAAATGTAAAACAAAATAATTTTTAAAATTTAATGTTATAACTTGTCAACGACAAATGTTAATGTAAAAATTTGGTCGATCTGTTTTGCCTCGTAATAAAAATTCCATTAGCATTAGTTCAATTATGTTCTTTTTTAAATGGTAAGCATAAAATTTGAAATCTAAATAAGCACCTCTCTTAAGAACTAAATCCAACCAAGGTTACAGCACCCCCATTCGTCGCCAATTCCTAGGCCCTGAATGCGGTATATGTGATACATGCTAATAGAAAGATGAAATATGGACGTCAACAAATACTGTATTTTCTCTTTCGATAATTGTGAACTCATCACTGCAAACACTCGGCTTATCACATGAAATGTTCATGAATAGTATCATTGGAAATGATCTCAAAAAACGTATCAAATTTGCAGGCCTACCTATATCAAAATCGATTAGATTTCTCCGCCGAATGACAATCGGGAGGGGACCATAAATTAATGCGTGTCTTGTCTACACTTTGGGCATCTAAACAAATTTCGATTCTGTTTGCTCTGACTGATGAAGCATGAAATTCATTAATTCTGCAAATCTATGTTAATTATTCACAACAAATGATGCTACTTCTACGTTTAATAACGGATATTGATTGTTTTTGTTTTACCTGGTACGGCTTGGCGGGGGTTTCTAAACTTCTAGAGAGAATTCGGGAATTCAATAATTATACTCCGGTTACTTAAGAGCAAATGGACTACAAACAATGATAATGGAAGAAAAAGTTGAAGGATAAATTAAGAGGGGAAGACCACGAAGAACATGAATAAAGAAAATATGTGAATGGGTGAACATCAGTTATTGAGAAGCAACAAGATCAGCTAGAGACGAAGGAAATAGAAGAAAATCATGGCATCCAAAATCCTTGATGAATATGAAAATTGATAGATAGACTAGGTGTATACTATTTTGTGGTGTAAGTTAAAACATATCTACTAACAATCCATCGATCCCGGGGCCTTATTGTTACTTTGTAATTGTATTGCATTATTATGCACGAGATCAAGGTCAAGTCATAGAAGCGGCGCCGCGGTCGTAATTTATATTCTCAAAGCGGCACGGTGCGGTTTTAGTAACCCTATGCGTTTACTACGCAGAAAAAAAAACCATTGAAAACAAAAATTAAACTTTTAAATTTTGCGACATTTCGCTATTTGTATTTCACTGATCATAATTTACATTCCTTAAATTCCATTTGTTGTTTTCTTGTATTTTTGGAATGTAAATAATAGGTCTTATTATGTGTGTCATGGATTTCTGAAATCTAATGGCCTATGCCTAATGTTATTTTGTATTTATTACTAAACGTTACTTGGATTTTTATGCAACTTATCATCCATCAATTTCTGAAGTTTTTACAGCGTTGTAATCTCGGGTCTCTTTTTAATTATAGAATTATACTATAACAACATAATTTTACATTCCTTAATTTACATTATTTGTTTTTTTGTAGTATTTGAATGAACGATAAACAATAACTTTTACTATGATCACTCTAGGAGTTCTAAAATCTAATTAATTAATCGAGTTAATTTTACTTTGTATTTTTTTACCACGTTTCATGTATGACATGAGTACATCTTATTTTCCTCATAATTCAGAAATTGCTACAGTGTAGTAATCCAGGGTCTTTTTTTATAATGTGTTACGTTAAAACATCACCTTTTGCCAATGCTGTACAAGTTTTATTTTTTATTATCTAATTCTTGTTTACTGCGTATCGTTATCGATACACTATGTATTTTTCTTCCTACAGAGTTGCATTTTGTTTTTATTATCATATTATGCCAATGACTGGTTATTGGTGGTAAATAATTGATTTACTTATTTGGAAACCTAGTATGATATCAACTGGTTATGCTTTGATTGTTCAGGTAATTTATTTCCTTTCAATTAATTTCTGGATGATTCCAAATTTCAACAGGAACTAAAATATTTTTTTCATGATCACAAGGTTAACTTTGACAGATTACAATCCTTGATTTTAGATCTATTTGATATTTCTTTAATAAATAATGATATTAGTCGCGACACGTATTCCTTAAACAATGATGTATGTGACTATGATTTAATAAACTCATTCAATTCTAAAGTGAAAAACATTGCATCTTCTTTTAGTAGGCCTATCTTTTATAGGAATTCTCGAAGCCTTATTAACCATTTTGATTAACTCACTGATATCTTAGATACTTTAAATCATAAATTCTCTTCAATTTGTTTTACGTAAACCCTTTTTTCAATAATACTGATTTTTCTTTTTATATAATTCCTGGCTATTCTCTTATCCATACGTCTAGAACAGATAGAACAAGAGGTGGTGTTGCCATACAGTATACCTAAACCATACGGTACGCTTAAAATATACTCGTCGGGATGACCTTTCTGATATTATCTTTCCGAGTGCTGAATCGCTTTTCATTGAAGTCTATTCTGTCAAACAAAAACATTGTGTTGGGTGTAGTATATCGGTTACCTGAGTTATCTTTAGTTTATTTTAATCAACACATTTCTCTTTTGGATGCTATTAATAATGAAAATAAAGTTATATATGAGGCAAGGCATGGCAAAACCACCAAGTTGTCGCACAGGAAGTTATTGAGAAATAAGCAAATAACAACAGGAAATATAAACAAATACCAAGGAAATTTGTATATATTTTGTCCAATAACTTCAGTTATAGATTTTCGATTTTGATAATTGACCCCTCATTTTAAAGCTTATGGAAAGTGTAACATGGCTATAACAACAACAACATGATGGTTTTGCCATGACATGCCTCATATATATCTGGATATTCAATATTGATTTACTCAAATGTAACACTCACAAACAATCCTCTGAATTTTTAATTGATATGTTTAAATATAAAACCCTCTTGCATACAGACCTACAAGAATAACAATAGAAGTGCAACACTTATTGACAGCATATTCACCAACAATATTGAATTAAAAATTTCTCCTGGTATTTTTTATTCTGATATCTCCGATCAGTTTCCTGTTTTCTCTCTCACTCATTCTACAACACCCTCTAATAAATATTAACAGTAATTCAAAATGAGGCAAGGCATGGCAAAACCACCAAGTTGTCGCAAAAGAAGTTATTGAGAAATAAGCAAATAAACAACAGGAAATATAAACAAATACAAAGGAAATTTGTGTATAGTTTGTCAAATAACTTCAGTTATAGATGTCCGATTTTAATAATTGACTCCTCATTTTAAAGCTTATGAAAAGTGCAATGCGTAGTTGAAACCGTGAAATGGCTAATTTATATTATTCTTACAGTGGCGTGATATGGTTTTAGTAACTCTATGCGTTTACTACTAAAAAAAACATGGAAAACTAATGCTTAACTTTAAAATTTTGCAACATTTTGCTATTTGTGTTTCACACCTTCATCATAATTTACATTACTTAAATTCCATTTGTTATTTTCTTGTATTTTGGAATGTAAACAATATGTCTTACTATGTGTGCCATGGATTTCTGAAATCTATTAAATGATCTAATCTAATGTTATTTTGTATTCATTACTAAACGTTACTTGGATTTTTATGCAACTTATCCATCAATTTCTAAAGTTTTTACAGCGTTGTAATCTCGGGTCTCTTTTTAATTATAGAATTATACTATAACAACATAATTTTACATTCCTTAATTTCCATTGGTTTTTTTTGTAGTATTTGAATGAACGATAAACAATAGTGAGGTTTCGCAAATTTACGAAATACGAAAACGGATAGTTAAATATCTGTCACAGTTGGTAAAAATGTTAGGACGATCATCAACGATTCGTAGGTGGACAGTTTGATATGTTTTTTAACACATTTAGCAACTTTAAAAAATGCAAGTGTGACGTATCCGTTTTCGTTTTTGTATTTCGTAAATTTGCGAAACCTCACTATTAACTTTTACTATGATCACTCTAGGATTTCTAAAATCTAATGAGTTATTTTACTTTGTATTTCTTACCGCGTTTCATGTATGGCATAAGCAAATCTTATATTCCCTCATAATGCCGAAATTGTTACAGTGTAGTAATCCATGTTGTCCTTTTTATAATGGGTTACGTTAAAACATCAGATTTTGCCAATGCTGTACAAGTTTTAATTTTTATTATCTAATTCTTGTTTACTGCGTATCGTTATCGGTACACTTTATGTATTTTTCTATCATACAAAGTTACATTTTATTTTAAATTATCATATTTTGCCAATAACCGGTTATACATATTGGTGGTAAATAATTTATTTACTTATTTGGAAACCTGGTATGATATCAACTGGCTATGCTTTGATTTTTCAGGTAATTTATTTCCTTTCAATTCATTTCTGGATGATTCCAAATTTCAACACGAACTAAAATCTTTTTTTTCATGATCACAAGGTTAACTTTGAAAAAAATTACAATCCTTGATTTTAGATCCATTTTATATTTCTTTAATAAATAATGATATTAGTCGTGACACGTATTCCTTAAATGATGTATGTGACTATGATTTAATTAACTCATTCAATTCTAAAGTGAAAAACATTGCCTCTTCTTTTAGTAGGCCTATCTTTTATATGAATTCTCGAAGCCTTATTAACCATTTTGATTAACTCACTGATATCTTAGATACTTTAAACCATAAATTCTCTTCAATTTGTTTTACATAAACCCTTTTTTCAATAATACTGATTTTTCTTTTTATTTAATTCCTGGCTATTCTCTTATCCATACGTCTAGAACACTTAGAACAGGAGGTGGTGTTGCCATACAGTATACCTAAACCATACTCTTAAAATATACTCGTCGGGATGACCTTTGTGATATTACCTTTCCGAGTGCTGAATCGCTTTTCATTGAAGTCTATTCTGTCAAACAAAAACATTGTGTTGGTTGTAGTATATCGGTTACCTGAGTTATCTTTAGTTTATTTTAATCAACGCATTTCTCTTTTGGATGCTGTTAATAATGAAAATAAAGTTATATATGAGGCAAGGCATGGCAAAACCACCAAGTTGTCGCACAGGAAGTTATTGAGAAATAAGCAAATAAACAACAGGAAATATAAACAAATACAAAGGAAATTTGTGTATATTTTGTCCAATAACTTCAGTTATAGATGTTCGATTTTGATAATTAACCCCTCATTTTAAAGCTTATGAAAAGTGTAACATGGCTATAACAACAACAACAACATGATGGTTTTGCCATGATATGCCTCATATATATCTGGATATTCAATATTGATTTACTCAAATGTAACACTCACAAACAATCCTCTGAATTTTTAATTGATATGTTTAAATATAAAACCCACTTGCATACAGACCTACAAGAATAACAATAGAAGTGCAACACTTATTGACAGCATATTCACCAACAATATTGAATTTAAAATTTCTCCTGGTATTTTTTTATTCTGATATCTCCGATCAGTTTCCTGTTTTCTCTCTCACTCATTCTACTACAACACCCTCTAATAAATATTAACAGTAATTCAAAATATGTTTATACACGGAAAGTCAATAAACGCACAATTTACTCATTTTAACACTAATTGGTCAGATGTTTACAAAGTTACAAATCCCAATGAAATTTACACTTTATTGTCTAATAGGTTTTGTCAAATTTACAATACACCTATTAAACAAATTAGATGTCATGGATTTTGGGTGATATTTTACTGTGCGTTATCAATTAAAACGGTTATAAGGCATACTTGAATTTGCATATTGTACTGCAGCTGCATTTGCATAAATAAGCGCGTAGTGTAATAATAGGCAGAGGCAGACAAGAGACGGCCGAGACCGGTTGTCTTTTGTAGGTGGACGTTAGTCAGCGAATATTGCCAATCCTGAGGATTGAGCGGTGCGTTAGCACAGTGAAGCGACAGCTCACAATTGGGGTGTGGTGCCAAGGCGTTAGCCGTGTTGAAGGACCACAGATTTTATATGTTCTGCCAGATAGATGTTCTGGCTTTCCGGTTCGGGTACGGTTCCGTTTGGTGCGGGCAGTGGCAATCCAAGGCTATTTTGATTGTCCAAAAAGGTGGACTCACACGATAGTAGGACGTGAGAGCTGACGGCGACAAAACTCTGCGACGCGGGAACCACGAACGGAGTCTCTTGTTGTAAACGTGCTGGTGGCCACCGAAAATGAACACTATAGTATAGGCCTACGGGGGTAGTGAGAGTGTACCGGTACCGTGAATGTATTCTTGTGATGTCTAAATTGTTTATAATCATGATTAAGCTGTTTATTAAAATAAATCACACTCATATTTTGTTGTTTATCTCTCATTGTGTGTTGCCTTGGCTATAGACACACTCTGTGTGGGGCAACGGATCCGGGGAATTTGTGACATTAGATGTAAACGAATCATATGGTTAACTAAAGGTATTATTTTATTAAATCAGTTGACACTAGAAATAAACTATATGCAAAATGTATAAAATTAAAAAACAATCTGATAAAAATAAATACATTCAATATAGAAATAGTTAAGCAATTTAGTAAAAGTCTCACGTATGCAATATTTCAATAGTAAATTTAATTTATACAAAGACAACATGCATAAGACTTGGTAAATTATTAATTCTGTTTTAGGTCGATTCCAAAGGAAAAATCTCCCATTAACTTTCTTACATGTACGAACAAAAATAACCCAACCTAACCTAACCCAATTATTATTGCAAATAAATTCAATGATTACTTTGTTAACGTTGGACCAAACCTTGCTGGACGTACTATAAATAAACCTAACAATAAACAATTTTCCTTTTATCTTAACAAACCTCTTACAAACTTATTTTTCTTACTCCAATTACGGAAATCGACATTATTATTATTAAATCTTTTAAAGCCAACAAAAGTGCAGGTAGTGATGATATATCAAATAAAGTTATCAAATCTCCCATTTTAACGTGTGTTTTTCCAACGAGTGCTCTCCAGATCTTCTTAAAATCGCCAAGGTGGTACCCATTTTTAAAAAGCACGATCCGCACTTATTCACGGGTCTATACTTGGTCTTCTATTATTTTTAATTTATGATAATAATCTTCCCAACTCATCTTCTATTCTTAAAATTTGTCTTATTTGCGGAAGACACAAATATATTTTTCTCAAATCCTAATATAACACAACTTTTCGAATCATTAACTTTGAATTAATAAAGTATCTGATTGGTTTACAGTAAATAAGTTGTCTCTATGTATTCAAAACAAATGCTATTCTTTTTAATTGAAAAATTAAACAACTGGATCATTTGTTTATTAAAATCAATACCATACTCAGCTAGTCCTAGATTAAATCTTATTTTAGTCCTGGACTAAAGTTAGTCCGATTTCGAGAACATCAGCCAATATCTTTAAGCTTAAAAAACGTGCGCTTAGGATCTGTGCAGGAACATCACGTATATCACATACTAAACCATTATTTTATAAGTTTAATGTTCTTAATATTTTCGATTTAAATAAATTGCAAACTTATTCGTTTACGTATCGTTTCAAAAATGATATTTTACCTTTACATATTTCTTCTTTATTTCCTATTTAATCATCTCAGGTTTATAGTTACAGAACCAGATTTGGTGAATCTAATGTTTGATCGGAAAGGCACATTCTTCCTTACAAAAAAACTCTGTATTTGTTAATGGTCCCAAACTCTGGAATTCATTAGATACTACTTTTAAAACTATACCTAAACTTCATTTATTTAAATCCAAACTTAAAAAAATCGCTGGTCTCGGTATATGGCACATAAACCCTTCTCTTCCAAGTTGGTCTAATAATTATACAATTCATGAAGCTTGTCTTTTTATTTTATGTACCACTTTTTATTTTTATAATAGATTATTACAGTCTGTACAATTATGTTTCTTTTATCCCATAACATAAATTTATATAGGTTTATACCTCATATTAATTCATATATTAGAATCCATTGTTGATCTTGAGGTATGATTTTACTTATTTTATGTAACTATAATTTTATTCGGTTACTAGGCCGTAAAGTTTGTTTTTTTTTAAAACTTGTCTAGGTCTCCGTCGACACATAAATTTTCACTTACTCAGTTTTATTTTATTTTATAGTTTATTATATTTTTTTTTCTGTTTTGGGTGTACATTTTAAATAAATGTATTTTGTGTGGAGACACAATAAAACAAACAAGACCGTGAACAATAGGTCGTCACAACCTGTTCACGGTCAACAATAGGCCAGACGATTACTCGGTCTGATGAGTCGTGATACGGAGCCAGCTCTATTAGATCAGAGTAAGTCCAGAAGAAAAGTTTTATAAAAATTAACTTTTATCATAGTGTATAGATGTTAAAATAGATTTAAGTGATGTAAATCTAAAGAGGCTGTTAATTTTTAACTGAATTGCTGGGTAATTATTATTTTACTATAAAGATAAAATATGAATGTCTATAATTCATCAGACTGTAAAATGTCGACTGCGGCGCCACTGCAAAATCCTGACCTTGATCTCGGACATGCGCAGTTGATTTTGAGGATCAGTATGCACATTACTTCTAAATTTACTTCAAAAAGTTGTAGTATTTTTTTCTTCAAGTGTCCTAAAACTCGTAACAAGATTTTTTAATATTATTATACTTTTGACATTTCTAAAGCTTTATATTTTTTTTTTCAATTTTGGTAACTTTTGTAGTGTTTTCCGCAGTTGTTCCTAATTACTCTTGTTCTAAAATTTTATGCACGAGTCTTTTAGGAGAAAATTTAGGTCCAGTCCGGTCTTCTTCTGTTGTTTAGTTGTTTTCCCCCACTCACATAAGTCACTTATGGGTTACGGTAGTCCTTTTTGAAAGTTCCCAAAATGACGGTTTCAAATTAACAACGAGAAAGAAAAACGAATAAAAATGAGATCCCATTTTACATGAGGGTTTTAATTCCTAATTGAAATTCGGTTGTATAGTTTCTTTTTAGGCTAGTATTAAACATTATCAAACCATTTATTTTTTCACTTTTAGACTAACGGTATACAAATTCGATGTTATATATAATTGGTATACAGCGATCTATCGAAATATTACTATATTAGATTTTTATCTTTTTGTTAATCAATTTGCCTAAATCTACAATATGTCAATTTCAAAGGATTCAGAACCTAACAGCTAAACTCATCTTACTGTGTGTCAACATTTTCGAGTGCTACTGATGTTCTTAAGAAGTTGCATTTGCGTCCCGTCCACCTAAGAGCGCAATATAAAATATTGGTTATCGTTTTTAAATTTTACATGGATAAGCTCCACTATATTTGTGTGGACTACTTAAATTAAGAAAATCTAACCAAGTCACTAGATCACCCACACGATATCTTCTTAAAATTCTGCAAACTAAGTACAAAACCTTTGGTGACTGCTTTTTTGCAGTAGCTGGACCAAGGTTATGGAACTTTCAGAAGATATTAAAAACATACGGTAACAATTTAAACACTTTAAAAAAATCGATTAAGACATTTTTAAAAATTAATTTTAATATAATTTATTTCTTTATGTAAAGTGCCGTTAAATGCTTTAACAGTAACGAGCGCTATATAAGTACAAACACAATAACAATAACAATTTGTATTTTTAATTTATATTTGCCCGTAACGCTGCAAACAAATGGACAATAAGTAATAGAATTTCTTGCTTGGCTACCCATACAGAATGTCTCTATTCCATTTAAATTAATCTCATTAACTGCAGTAAGCAAACACTTCGAAAAGAGAAATAACTTTGTTAATATTAATATGTTAGATAATGGTGACAAGGTAGATATAGGTAGTTAACAGGGTTAACCCTATAAACACTACCATATCAAGGGATAATACCAAGGATATGGTCAGCAATGCTCTACAAGTATACATAGGAAAATACAGCCATTATTTAGAATAAACCTTATGGCATTAATGACATCAACAGACAGGGAAATTATATGCTACCTTTCTAGGTAGATCTCTGTGGTTCTAGGTAGATCTCCCTAGCAATTTAACATGGTAAACCGACCTAGTCAGTAGGTGTTATTTTTTCAGAAAGTAGGATAATACACTCCTCTCAAGCATTTTAAACGGTTTTCCTTCGATAATATTTAATCTTTACGGATAATTTATATTATAGCTTCTATAGCTACAATTGAGGTGGAGCAGCATCGAGGTGGCTATCGTAGTTCATAGAGGGTTGATAGAGTTATGTATCGAAGCAAGAGTATAGAAATTAATGCGGAATACCAGAGATTCGTCATGGTGTCTACCGTCCACAACCGAATATCCGAGTTTTGATTTTTTTTTTCGAGAAATTGAAGATAGCGTATAATTTTAGTAAATGAGTGTTGTAACGATGATGGTCAGGGGCGTTTTCAGGAATTGACAAAGGGGTGGGGTGATCAACCTCCAACCGGAGGAGTTTGACAAGCAAACACAAAATCCTTTCCACTGTTTGACGCTCTTTATGGTGGGGTTATTGGCGTTATGGTTATTTATTATGACAGTAAGTTTATAGTCCTACTCCAGTGGAAGGAGGTGCTCGTTTCCTCTAAAATAAGATTCTTGAGGTCCTAATTTTTATATTTACATACCTACTTTATAGTTTCTACTTCGGAAGGGCCGGGAGGCGGGTGAAATAGTACCAGTGCACCCTAAACACCCCTCCCATGGATACGCCACTGATGGTCATAACAAAGGCCTGCTCATAGACAACGATGCCGATCGACGATAAACGGATGCAAAGACCTTTTTCTTATTGAGATGTTTTTTATACTAGAATTACAGGATAAACCTTCCTTTATTTTCACAAATCAAATGACGTCATAATCAACACAATCGATAAAATCACATCAAAAACAAAATCTTAGAATATCAATAGTAGGGGTTTTTACAACTGAGTCTATATACAAATTGAAATTGTTAATTACAAAATAATAATTATTAAATAAAATAGGCCTAATACTTATTAAAATCGTTATAGTAAGAAAACATCTCCAATTTCGATTAATAGTGTGAACAGGCCTTAATTAATTTCTTTGTTTTTATCATTATAGTTACCATTTCTTCAGTAAACTCATCAAGGCCATTTAAGGGGTATATGGTACAATTGCGACAGGCAGGTGGCTCACATGAGGCATTCGGAAGGTTCATGTACTCGGATCGTGTGATCAGTTGCTCTCCTGGTTCATCTAATGCCGCCACACACAGCAATGCAGAGAACAAAACATTGGTTAAACTTACATGGCAAGCAAATTTAGATGAGGAAGACTTGGGAATTACTCTCGATCCCCTGTAAGTAATTAAAAAAATTATCAAATTATACAATTTAAACGGGATGGATCTAGGATTTTGTGAACCGGGGGCGTGGAGAAGGGCAATCTTTCCCCGTGGAGCAAATATTCTGATTTTTAAATTAAAACAATAAAAAGCAATGGAAGCAGTTAGCGCATCGGTTGTCTTTCGGAGTTCCAATCTCGAGGGCGGGGGTTCGATGCCTGGTGAACTGTTTGTGTTCCTAGGCAAGACTCTTAATCCACTTTGTCTCTCTCCAACCAGGAGTAAAAGTGAGTACCTTTGGTGATGCGCACTCATTTTTAAACTTGACATGCAAAGAAGGGTTACTAGTATTTACCAATTTGCCATGGGACTTTGGATCTCAGTTGGCATGCCTTTAGGATTTATAGGAAGGCACACGTTAGGCCTATAAGAGGAGAGGTCCTAAATCCACACAAAATCAAGTAGAGTACAATGCAATTTTGGATAGTTGCCATGTTAATTCTTACCTTTGTATAAATAATTTCTTCTGAATTAATGTAAAGTATAGACATACATACTTTGTTTGTAGAATGTCTTTATCTGTGGTACTACCCACCTTTTTTCCTTGTTTATTCATATCCCTACAGTTTAATTCGTAGTCCCATGTTTCATCCGTCTGCACCGGTCCGTTTTTACAACAGAAAGTGACCGGAAATGCCATTTCTGATTTGTTGACCTTTGACCTAGTCTTATTAGGCCCATTCCTCGGTAACTACTAGCTAACTTGAAAATTTGTATCAATTTGTTCAGAACCAAGCCAAATGAGACATAAGTCGAAAAATTGAAAATTGAGTTATACATAGATTATAAAACTACTCATTATTATCTTTAACATGCAAAAAATCAGTTTCATACGATGGGTTCCTTGCGAAGTTATCAACAATCAAAGTTCAAACATTCAAAATGTAATTTTGAGAAAACTGCATTTGAGTTTAAATTTTTTGAACATTTTTTTATCAAATATATGAAAATTTTTAATTTAGTATGAAAGTTTAATACTTAAACTGTGTGTTTTCGAAATAAAATAAAATCTGAAAAGATTGACCATTTTTAGAATTGTTGCTTATTTTGGAAAACTAGCTTTTTTACTTATGTCTCAATTGGCTTGGCTCTGCCACATTTTATTTCTCAAATCCCGTCGTGTAAGAGATTTTCCGAACGATAAACGAAGGTACTGGGTCTGGACAATAGCGTTCCGATTCCACGACAAGACATTCCCTTCGTAGAAGTACTGATAAAGAAAGTCTATCTAATGGTGGCAATAGAGTGGCCCCGAGACCTGACTAAACTTCTACTTGAGTGGATACATAGATCGAAAAATGTTAAAGATAGTGGAACAATGTACACTGTATAATTAATCTTTATTAAAATATTTCACCGTTAAGGATTTTATTTTTTTTATTTATGATTGATAGTGATTGTAGTTCCTCTCCACACCGCCTTTTTAATCTTCCCTGGTATATTTCAAGCAGGTACTCATTCATAGCTGAATGAACTGAGAGCCGTTCTTGCCAAGAATTGAACCCGGTTCATCGACATGACAGCCAAATGTTCAAACCACTCGACGTACTACCACGAGCTTCTGAACAGTAACCTTTGTTAATAATACAACTCTTAGCATCTAAACACAGTATAATAGCTTAATCCATTTGGTAGCGTTTAATTAAAATATATTAATCCTACATTATTATAATATTATCATTAATATTAGAATTCAAAACTTAAAAAAACGTAAATGATAGATAGAAAGAAGAAAGGAAAAGACAAAAAGTGGAACTGCAATCCAAAATATACAGTGATTAAAAATCATTGTACAAAAATATAGAAACTTTTGGCGTTTATCATCACGGGTCAAGACGCCTGCCTGTCACGTTTCAAATTCAGTACTGAACTTGACCATTTAATGTAATGGGATGTGTACATGAATATCCAGTATTTACATTTGTATTTACTTAAGGTTCAGTAAAAAAAATTACATGAAGTGTTGCTCACATTTGATAACATCTTAGTACAGGTATCTCAATAACCAGGGGTAAAATTCAACACAGTGACACCCTCAAAAAAATAGGAAGGTCAACAGTTCACATACAGTATTGTAAAAAAATGACAATTTTGAGCACAAAATAGTTAATAATAATAGTTAATAGTTTTTGATTTATATAGCGCCTTATACTTAATAGTCTCAAGGCGCTGTGGACTAGATGTTAC
>JAOTQE010054548.1:0-20179 GCA_025631205.1 Nesometra sesokonis
TTCATTGTATATATTTCAAGCACTCAAATTATACTGTATTATTTATCATGTTTTTGAAAGTAAATAAATGTCTTAAATGTAAATAATTAAGGGTCCACTTCCTTTTATCTATACTGTACTTATTGTCGGATCGACTTGTTCAGGGTGTTTTCTTCCTGAAACCAATAAAAAGCATTTCAAAATTTCATATTCACCGATTTGGATTTTTGGCACACTTTGGATCATCCCTGTGCGCTGCAACTTAAAAAGAAATGTTGGAATTACTGATCTTCTTTACCTGTTGGTTAGTCTTGGTTCAAGACGGTGATTCGGTTTAATTCGTGAAAGACGATTAAAAGGCACCCATTGCGTTCCATAGCAGGTGGATCGTCATACCTTTCTGATGTTTCACCACTAAAACTTTATCATCCGTTGGTGGCGCACTTTATTAAAAATTAAATAAATATAGTATACAGACTTGGAGCAAGTCTACCTGTTGGTATAAAAATACTGTCAATTTACCTGAAGGCACACGAACTACAAAAGCGATGGCCGCATTCTTCAACCTTGACGGCATCCCACAAGATGTGATGGCATATACCGCAGGTAACCTGCTTCTTCAGATCAGATTCCCCTTTAAGGAGGTCAGTAGGCAAACGTTCCACATCATCCCAAGGAAAGTTCATTTTTCTGAAGGTTTAAAAATAATCGTGCGGAACTTTAAAACTGATAACTTTTAAATAGGTGGATCGGACTCATAGCGATTCCATTAATTACTGTGCAGGAACGAGCCTACCGCATAATTTAATTTGACACAAAATCAAAACATTATTGCCTCCCGTCAGGATTATTACCTATATAATATGAATGTAAAGATCTCAAAACTTTTACATCAACAATCATGCTATAAAGATATCTCAACACTGATTTCCAAAGTATAGTTTATTCATAGATACAATGGGTGTACAGCAGTAGGCCTACAGTATGTATGTAGGAATGCGTGTACAAAATTGTAGAAATACAGTAATCGGTATCAAATACATTGGGCTAATGTTTTTTTTTCCTTCTTAAAATCGCCACTCCGTTATTCTTCGATGGATCTGGCTAAAATTTGGTAGCTTATTTTATTGTAGTGAAGTACAGTATCTGAGTCAGAAATAGATGACTTTTTAGGAATGCTACAAGCGAGTAACCACATACAATTGTGCTAGCTAATCAGCGGAAGAGTATAAGAATAAGAACAGAATAAGGGAAATACTATACGGCCGCAAACAGTAGACCTTATACACGCGAGGAGTATACATCGATTTTAGCTTTTTTTTTCATTTTTCTTGGGCGGGGGAATATGCGATAATCAAGCCTAAAATTACATGACGCAATGGTGGATCTCGTACTACATGTTATTAAAACTTTAGTTTGGCCACAATGCATTTCTGGTATAATAAGTTTGTTACGTTATTCACAAGTTCAGCAACACAAATATTGTAATAGTAATACAACTTTGCTTAAACAATCTGAAATTATACAAGTTCAGTTTCCCTTGTGGTGTAAGTAATTGTATACAACACTTTTCATTTCTACGTGCTATTTAGTACCAAGTTTTGTTTCATACCCAAAAGAAATTTGGGTGCTGACCATAGATATACAGTATTATTCACGGTTAGAAGGTGAACTTAACACTGTTGAATTGAAGTCCCATGAAGGCGCCTATTATTTTGATTTCGTCAGCCTTCGTCACAAACAGGCAAGTTAAATAACTATTTTACTACATTATGTTTTTGACATCCTTTTGTCATACAAATTACTTACATATACCACATATTTTATGTTGTCAATGTCTATGAAAGATTGGGGGCGCAATTTTGACGTAGCAACTAGTTAGTAGTAACCAGAGCCGTAAATAGAGTGAATTTGAAAAAAGAAAATTAATCATGCAGCGGCTCAAAAAGGTTTCCGAAAATAAATATAATATAATATAAAGTATGTGTTCATAATTTTGGGACACTAATCATCAGAGGCTAAATTTCCTTTTCTTCCTTCCATCTGTTACTTCGTTTTTATTAAATAATTTTATTTTTATGAATAACACATTTATGCCTAGTCTTAATCATACAAATTTAACACTTTTACAACATAAAACCTTTATATACAAATATTTAACGTGTACTGTCAAAGTCTTCTTTAAATATTTCCAAATCTTTAACGTTTCAAGCCCAAGTTAGACTCGTCAGGTGGCCTCCTCTACAGCAACTCTCTGTATATACGGCTCTGATAGCAACAGCATTAGAACGTAACACGCATCATTGGTTGGATTCCTGAATAGTAGGAGCTTACATGGAACTGCACTTTGGGGCTATGTATTCTGTGGAAGTTCATCATCTAGCCGTAAATAAAAAATCTATGGTGCTCACTTTGTTCATGACATTACTGTACATCATATGCGAAATAAAATGCTTCTTGGATCTACAACGGTCAACAATTTGTGCTAATAATTTTATTTATGGCGCAATATTCGCCACATAAGACAATCTTCCAAACGACCCAACAACAACAAGCAAATATACATTGTCAAATCGTGTGCAATACATCTACTGGTATATGGACGTAATCCCCCTCACCACTTCACTGTACTTAAAATGAGAGTGTTTAAATAAAACAATCTATAGCGCGAGATCTACAACGACCACGACCCTTACGATGAAGGGACGATATGAGGGGTTTAGGAACCAACACCACACTGACAAGCAAAAAATGACAAAAGATAAAGAGTTAGAAATACATGACAAACGCTGTTCAATACTTTAACAATACCATGCAAAATAAAACATCGTTAATTACAGTGCATTACACTGCGCTTACCAATGACTGTATTTGAAGCACATAAACAAAAGGTGACGACATATGTAAAATGGGAAGAGATGTAAAGGTAAAATCGTGGTAAAAATGTTCAGTATCTCCTGCAGACAAATCAAAAAATGAGTACAACTTCCTACTAATTTAAGATATTTTGCCAACTTTAGACGTTGCATGGATTTTCCATGTCAACCATATATTTTAGCAAAATGTTCTTGAATTGACACTTATCAATTAAAAGCAGGCGAAGCTTATATTTTGAAGTTAAATCGAATTTGCCAAAATATTATAAAATCCCATAAAACCTAAGTGCTAATCGATTACTAGAAAGTAGAAATACTTCAAGTACAAATAAGTCAAGTTAAACTGCTATGACAGAACTCATTAGAAGCAGACGTTGCCATAACTAACCAACAGTTCTCCACATACAACTAAGAAGCAAACATGGCCACAGAGTTTGACGGGAGCTGTTTCTTTTTCTTGTCACTTATCTAACCATTCTCAACGTTTCATTCAATCATTTTTTTCAATTCAATCAACCTTGAACCTATCAACAACATGATTGTACACCTTTAATGCAGATTATTATTATATCAATGACAAAAAAAAAGAATAATGATAATAATGATGATAATGATAATAACATTATAATTAAAAAACATAATAATAATAATAATGATGATAATGATAATAATAATAATGCAATAGTAACTTATTTATATAGTGCTAACTCACTAAAATTAAAAAGTAAAGAAACAAAAAATGACATAGTATACTATACACTAGTTAATTGTAAATTAATTTTTATCACTGTACTCATAGAATAAGGCCTACATTAACAGACTAGAATTTTCCACCGCTGTGTTGAGTATTCACATCAGACATATCGACAATGACCTTTATGAACATTGTATCATCTTTAATGTAAGCATTAGGACTTGCTTCCAACTCAGACATTGAGATGAATAGCGGGCATCCAGATGCTATGTTCATGTCACTTGTTGGTCGACGAAACGAGCTGCTCTTGTCATCTGGGCGGAATCCGTCAACGACCTGCTCCCTGTGATTCTGGTCTAGCAAGACAAAGTTAACCTTCTGTCGGAATGGCCACTGTAGAAGAGCATCGTATTTACCCTTCATGATGACAAAGAATATGGAGATGTGAGTGCCTTTTCCCATTCCATCACCATTAAGATATATTCTGCAACAAACTCGATAACCATATGGGCTTGTGTAGAAGTATGGCGAGTAGAGAGATGTCTGCTTCCCGTTTATGGCATCCCTTCTTTTCTGACTAAAGTTTGTTATTTTCCAGACAAGTACTCCATCATATGCAATATTCTCCAGGCTTTTGATCTGAATAAATTGCTCAGTAATTGCCACATCTTTTTCAGCAATAGCTTGATCCACTGCCTTAAGGTGTTTATCTGTCTTCTCTTTGGAGGTTTTCAACTGCTGAATGTCTTGTAGTGTGTTCACTATCTTCTGACCAGTGCTATCCATTTCAGTGTTAAGTACATCAATCGCATCATGAAATACCTTGTTTTTTTTCACCAACACATCTTGCTTTTGCTGCAGAAACTTAATCTTCTGACTGTTAACCTTTACAATAGTGGCCAAGTCGCTGCTATCTGTTCCATTAGTAACACCTTTTTTAACAGCACTGGTCGTGTTTGCACTAACCATTTTTTTTCTTGCACCTGCTTTAGCTTCGCCAATGTCAGCAACTGTCTGTAGACTGTTTACCTCCACTTCCAACATTTCAGCAAGGTTCTTTCGTTGATGTTCCTTCACAATTTTCACTACTTCTTCCATCAAACCAGAATCACCTTTTGCTCCCCCAACATGTTCCATTGATTCATACTCTTTCAACTTTTTTTGAGTGAACTCTAATTCCTTTTTCATACAAATATAATCAACCATTAATAGGTTGAGGTGTTCTTGATGATTATTCTTCAAATGACCTGGCATCTGTTCTTGAGGTGCCTACAAAATAAACAAACAAGTGCTTTATGAAAGTCTGTGTCGTAATTTTAAGCCGGTGGCCAGTGAAATATTAAACTAAAATTATCATTGGGACAGTCAAAACTTAGTCTTGTGAAGGTCTGTAGAGAGTGGGAAGATATATATTTATCCTCCCTCCCTCCCAAATAAAAAATGTGTACCCATTATAACTATTGAAACACATAGTAAAAAGATCGCTAGAATTTAACACAAAAAACCTGTAAAACATACCAGAATTGGCAAAATACCCCTTGTTTAATTTGTTTGTCAAACTGAAAACCAGATGACATGTTCGCCTGTCAAATCCTTTGTCTGGCCCTGTTATAGAATCAGTAGAATTCAAAAGTCTATACCTTCAACAGTTAAAGAAGTTTGACTCCCACAGGCAGTTATGGCCATTAAGCCCCACCCCTTCCCCAGGATTGAATCCCCCACCTATAATTATTTACACATTCAATTAATTTTAAAATGACAGTTTCTTTCTTTGTGCAGGAATCTTAGATTTGTAATCCATTACCCATTTAGTTTTACATTGTTACAAGTTTTATGTCTACAGAATTAGGCTATTTGTTTACTTGTGCCCTTGATATATCTAGTCTTTTATTCATCAATAAATATACATAGAAATTTACATTACAAGGAAAAATATAGCATTTTGGTCATTGCAGTACAAACTGAATTGTGACAAAAAGAGGTGGGTTACATTAACAATCGTATAAAATCACTAATTAAAAAAGCACGTACTTAAAAGCAATTTAATATATATATATGTATGTAGTAAAAAATTAAATATTTATTAATAAAAAATTGAGTGTGCACTGGGCGAGCCTGGCCGGAGAGACTAGACTAACAGCAGGGACAACTTATCTATGTGAATTCAGAATTTTGGTCATGTACAGAATTGGGCTATTCATGAATCTTTTTGTTTTGCATTTTAAGTTCTTATATTTGTTGGAATTACGGAGAGTCATTATGTGCTTTTTGTCATTTAACGTAAATCAATGATTTAGATTTGGAGGCAGAAAGAGCAAATTTTAAACAAAGATTGTTGTTGATGATAACAGCAACAGTGGCTGTAGCAACGATCATAATAATAGGTTAAATAAAAAATTGTGCTTTACTCTTTATAAAACGGCCGGATGTCTAGAGTTAGGAGAACCCGCCATTCACTTGTATAAAACTCTATATATTTTTAGTAAACCTTTTGTTCAGAAAAGTTAGAGTCAGGTACGACGTTTCCCGAATACTTTGACCGAACTTTAAATATTTCATACGTCAAATCCCATCAATAGTATGAATTTACGTGGATTATTTGGTTGAATGATCATCGGAAAATGTTTATAAACAGGGTAATTATATCGATTGTAGTAAATAAAGGGTGCGGTTCGTTGCTATTGTTACTGCTGTCGTCAACAGTAACGAGTTTTAAGGGTTACTGAACTGTGAGTATTATTTAACTGTATACAGTTATAAGAATAGTGAATCCAATAATCATTACCATCATCATCATCATCATCATCGAATAAGTGAAAATACTATATATTTTTTGCATTATAGGCCTATTGCTAATTTATAAAAAAACATCGTTGCGATGATCATGAAAAATTCAAATTCCTGGAGAAAATTGGGTAATCCGTAACCCGAGATATGATGCAAAATTCCTGACTCCAGGATACTGGAGATATGAGATTCAATTATCTCAAGGAGCTTAGGCTTTGTGCCAGCCTCCTAAATGACCCCTTGTGTTAATCTGTGTGTATTTTCTCTGAGTGTCGTTGCCACTATTCCAGCTTGGACCAAAAAAGTTCCGTTAATTAATTAATTAATTAATCACAGGAGGAGTAGTTGTATCGTTGTGGATTGCTTTTCTTTGTAGCATTTCGTGTCTGTCCACTGTATTCTTTAGAAACACTACTCCTATGTAAGCGTGTACATGGACGAGTGAGCAGCTCCGTTCTTTTGTAATAGAAAGAGAAATATGTTTGTGGGTTTGAATTCCACTCTGTGCAAAGCTACAAAAAAAAATTAAAATACTGTAAATAATCAGCCTCGCCACTTTTTCAACCAGGAGCAAAATTGATCCATTAATTAATGTATTAATCACACGAGTACGCCTTGAGGTCCGTCTAGCCAGAGCTAAATATTCTAATTTCAAAATTCTTAAAAATGATGTTACGTTAATAGGATCAAGATAATTCAAGGTATTCATTTGATAGGCCTACATTTGGGTCATTTTCAAATGACCGTCATCTCTGAGAACTTTTGCGAAACGGAACAATTGCTACTATCGGTGTTACTGTGAAAAGCGGGAATGAACGGATGTTGTAGAGTACACGTAGATACACTGCGCAGATAGGGACTATCATTTGACATGTATAGACCCAAAGACAAGGTCACAAACAATCAAATCGTAACCGCTTTGACGTAACTATCAGTAGGCCTATACTGTGATTAAGGTATAATCCTGTTTTATAAAATTATTCGTAACAATTTGGTAGGCCTAGTCCTACTGTATTTCCGTTAAGTTAATTTGATGACTGGATGATTGATTGAATGATTGACTAATTGTTGATTGACAGTTTGAATGACTAATTGATGAGTGATTGATTGATAGTTATTTTAAAGGTATATTGTCACCCGAAAAATGACACCAAAAAAGGATTTCGAAAATAACTTGCTTATTGTGAAAAAATAGATACAGGCCCTATTATGACCGTTCCACTCGAAATTAAAATATTAATAAAATATTTACACCTAATTAATTTTACGCCATTATAATGTTGAGCAAAAATCGATGCTGACAGCATTTATTAATAATTCTGATCATTTTTCAGTGTAAAAATTATATTAAACAGATTATAAACTTTGATGTTACTTTAATATAAGGAAGATAAGTTTAAGTAAAATTAATGGATATGATTTTTTGGTCATTTTCGAGTGACAATCTTTACTGACTGATTGATTTGAATCACAATTATTAGCAAACTGGTCGGCTGAGTGAACAGATAAACAATTGGATCCTAATGAAAGAGTTAATGAACGAAGTGATCTTAACGAATACTAAAATAAAGAAATATGTAAATAACAGATAAATACTGTAGATTAAATAATAATTGACTAAAATATTAACGATCAAATTAATCTGAACGAATTAACGATCAAACGGATGAATCACAGAATACCGTACCGTAGTGTACTGGTACACAGACCCAGGCGCGGTTCCAAGGGGGGGGGGGGCCCAACGGACCCTGGCCCCCCTTTTGAAACAAAAAAATACATTTTTTGGCACAATTTTGAAGAAAACGGGCAACCACGCCCACCCGAGTCTACGTTGACATGAAAGTTGGCCCCCCCCCCTTTCGGTGGATCCTGGATCCGCCCCTGCAGACCTCCTACGCGACGATTGCCCAGGTTAATAGCAACCGATGGGTCAAACGTCCCATCTACACACCTACAGGACTTACAAATCATGGAATGTGACATCCCTATAAGACACAGGTGAATCTAAGATTTTGTCATCCACATCTTGAGAGGAAAAGTTCACATAACATTTCATTTTGAAAATTAGAATCGTTTACATAAATCTGAATCACTACCCATTTTAAATAACGTCCTACACCAGTCAGGAAGATTTTCTTAACTTTATTCATGGTGTGTAGGCCTACTATTGGCAAAATGAAAGAGTACGATATAACATAGCCTTGATACTGAACAAAAGCCAATAAATAAAAATTTAAAAAAAATATAAAAAAAACTATAGAATATATTTTAATCATGATACTAAAACAAATAAACTTAATAAAAATAATGAATTTTGAAATATCAAAATTCGATTAGGTTATCTAATTCAGATCTTCTGTAGGCATCCGTCGGGAAAATTTGGCATGGATTTACATTAATTCAGGGGCGGATGTAAATTTTTGGTGGGAAGGGGGCCAATAGAGAGTCGAAGCTTAGGAGCATGCTCCCCGGGAAATTTTGGTCTTTAGATGTCCGGTAATTAGTTATGAAGCATCGAGGGTGGTGGCTGAAGAGGCCTATACGAGAATGGCAGTTTCTTCCACATAGGCCACACTTGTACGACGTCTCTGATCTTTTTTACTATTCAGTCAGCAACTTTGCTTCTCCTTCGTTCATTGAGGGTGCGTGGCCAGGTCACTGTCGGATGTAATCCTTCCCAGGAGCCTGGAATATCAACGTCTTTTAAGTCACGTTTGCACACGTCTCTGTAACGTAGTTGTGGGCGCCCAACGTGTCTGCTTCCATATGCCAGTTCTCCATAAAGTTTTTTTTGGAAAGTGGCCATCTTTCAAGCGATAAACATATTCCACCCACCTCAATCTGCACTGTTTGAGCATTATGTGTACATGCTAGGAAGCTGAGGTTGTGAAAAACCTCAACATTTGATACTTTGTCTTCCTTGGATATGCAAAGAATACCTCTTATATTATGTTTCTATGGAAGGTGTTGAGCCTTTTCTCCTGTTTGGCATAGGTGGTCCAAGACTCGCTGACGTAAAGCAGAATGCTGACAATACAGGCATTGTACACCACCATCTTTCTCGTTGTAAGTTTAGGGTTGTTCCATACCCGGCTTTTGATGCGTGAAAATGCAGAGGATAGGGAGAGGTTACGGTGTAAGTGTGTTTATCAGGACCTGCAATTCCTGCTGGGTATGTGTCACAATTGCGTTATCATCCCCAAATAAAAGTGTCTGATCAAGTTGATTTGGCTCTGAGGCGAACAAGGTTGAATAACCTGCCGTCTGATCTAGTCCGTAGGTATCACCCTTGGTTTCACTCCCAAATGTATGCTTTAATAGCAAAGAAGATCCCAAATAGAGAAGCAAGTAAGCAGCCCAGTTTGACACCACTGCAAATGTCGAAGAGTTCAGATGAACTGCCATGGAACTGCACTGTTCCTTTCATTTTATAGGATTCATCAAGCTCTGTAGTTATTTGTGGCAGCGTATCTATGTAAGGGTTTAAAAAGACCCTCAGTGGTGAAGATTTCTAAAGCTTTTGTGAGGTCAATGAAGGCAATGTAAAGAGGCATTTTGCACTTCTGAAATTGATGGTTGATCAACACGAAATCTGCGTTGAGACTACGGGTATAGTTGTTCTGCAAGTTCTTGCAAACGGACAAGAATGACTCGTGCAAATGCTTTGCCAACAATGCATGCTGTGTAGAGAGATACCTCTGTTAGTAGTTGCTGCAATCACTTCGTTTAGCCGTGCTTAGTGTAATGGTGTAATGATCTTGAAGTTTACCATCCTTTGCCACGCGAACTTCTTTCCAGCACTGTCTCAATATATTTTAAGATAAAAATAAAACTGAAGGTAACTCGCTCACCTCCATTGAAAATAGTGTCTCCCACCCCATGCCTGTACCTGACTCCTAGATCCGCCCGATGTTTTCGTTAAAGACATCTTTTGTTGACAATTTTCTTTTTAAACTTTTGCTTGGTCTCGACAGACTCTGTGCAACTCATTTGTTTCCCTTTTGTCGGAAGATTGAAATAAGTATATAGAATAAATTAAGCCTACTTAATCTGTAAGTCTGTAAGTTGTATCATAGGTCCTTGCTTAATGAGGTTTACTTGTGTGAAACGTTTAATCTAAGTTCAGTCTTGAAAAGAAAATTTCTTAATCAGACAAGTCTATAGTTCTTCATCGGAGGCAAAACAGTCAATCATAGTAGGTATTTATTTCAAAATTTAGGGCTATAGCATTGATAAAGAATTGGAACCTTGGGGCCAAGGGGTGGATCCTGGGTCCAGCAAAAAAGGGTGGGGAGTACTCTCAAATGTCTGGGTGGGCGTGGTTCCCGGTTTAGATTTTGACAGCAAATAAAACCAAATTTGAGCGTGTTTTGGTATCCTCTTTATGTTATGCATGGTCCATATGTATGTCTATTATTTAATTTTCAGGTAATTTTACCTGGCGTTCCTAAATGGGGTACGAAACTACGTTCTGCCCATAATAAGGGACCTAAATCTTCCCCTTCAACCAGTCTTCTTTGGTTGTACGTCTTTCTGTCCGAAATACCACCGACCTTGCACTTAGTGACTGGGATCGAATTGCATATAATATTCTGTCAAGTCAAAAGTGGGAGGCCCAACCCTCTTCTTGGATCTGCCCCCTCAGTTGTATTACGTTCAAAAGTGTAATACTGTACTGTAGTACTGAGCAGCATGCTACAGGTCCAAAAAGGCTGATCCTATAGAAATTACAAGAAAATGGAAGTTTTCATTCTAGGATTCAATCACTATTTAACATGTATTTAAAATTGTAATAAAATGTATTAAACTGACGTCATTACCAATAAAGAAACTTTTTTTTTGGTTTTTATAGATTATATCGTCATCCAATTTGAATGTTTTCATCATACACAATGAAGGTTTACCCTGTTAAGTTTTTGTTGTAATTTCTATAGAATCTATTTTAATCCACTTAATTCATCGTAATGTAAACAGGCCTTTAGTTTGAATTTGTCGACAGTCTTGTCAAGAATAATAATTTTCTTATCGTGGTTCAACGAAGTTAAAACATACAAATATTTTCTTGTTTTCCTTGTATTTTCTGTTTTATTTCTTAAAATGTATTGCTTCCAAGCAAAATAAGTCTTTTAGTATTTCTCCAAAAGCATAACTGTACAAATCAACTCAATATTTACAATTTATATACAAATATATAGAAAGCTAATGTTCGAAACAATTTACTTTCCGATCTCATTTACTCACATCTTCACTTACTGAGAATATACTTAATCCCATAGAATAATACACACTCACTGTCTCTCGCTCTCTAGCCAATAATTGCTTTCATTATTTACAGTGTGGCTAATTACAGTAAAACATATAGTACATAAACTTTTTGTAGTACATAACATTTTTATATAGTTTATCACATTATAAGTAATCTTATTAATTATCAGTTATATTTATTTCATTAAACTATTTTATCAAATAGAAAAACAAACAAAAAATACATCTACAAAGATAAGCTACGATTTTCTAGTACGTGCCACGAACCTAAACCTATGTTTGGCTTTGGTAATTTGCGCATCTACACTTCATCAGTTTACCTCTTCTACAAAAGATAATTTCAACAGACAAAACATACGTGCTAGGACATCAGCTTTACATGTAACATAAACGTGAAAGATTAAATCAATCAAATTTTAATTCCTTAAAATCGAAATAAACAACATACTTTTATAATTTTTTTTTCTATGAACATAAAAATCTTGTACTAAAACGTTTCTGTACCATGTATAACCTATGTTATTGACAATATCTATTTTCAATTATATACAATATATATTTTATACAAACAAGTAAAAAAAATATTTTAGAGAATCCTGGGTGAAAGCTCAATAATGCACATATTTTGTTTTTTTTTAGACATTCTATTTGCCAGATGTGTAATTTCAGATTAGGACTAGTATAAGGCATGACAAAAATCACTTTGTTTGCCTTCCTCCTTCCGATGCTTTTAATGTTTTTAATTTTTTTGTGAACTTAACACCTAAGGGGAGGGCAAACAAAGTATTTTTAGGCCTAAAAATGAAATTTTAGAGAAATTCTTTAAACTTTGGTCAAATTGGTGTGTGAAACCAGAATACAGTGGTAAATCTATGAATTTACTCAATTCCTGAGTGAACCATTCTACAAATTAAACACATTTTTGCAATTGGTTACTTTTCTGTTTCCTCCTCTTCTGGTAACGTTGAGTTCCTTGGCACTAAATATACTGAGCCATCTGGCATCTGTTGAAGTGAGAAGTTGTTAGGATTGACTGGATCGCCATGATCATCTCGTAGGCTTTGAAATACTTCACGGTAAAGCTGCGTGTATCGTTCTCGCACGTCCATCGACTCTTTATCGATGTTCCCACGTTCTTTTAATAATTCTTCCTTCTCTGCTTTCAACAGATCAATTTCATCCTCTATCGAGTATATTGCATCTATTTTCCTTTTACGACAATTCTGCGCTGCCACTTTATTTTTTCCCCTGCGTCGAATGTCCCTGACCAGCGCCAACTGAGCATCGGACAGTTCAAATTTTTTGAGGAGTTCATTGAATTGATCAACAGGAAGATCAATTATCTTGTTGATAGGAATCGGTATCTTTAACATTTTCGCTCTTTTTTCGTCTCGAGAATATCGCGATCCTACTTCATTGTTATTTTTCTGTTGTTGGCTCTTTTTACTATTGCTACCGTTAACGCTACCATTTCGAGAATTCATGTCGCTGTAAGTGTGATTGTGTGTAATGCCATTCATGTTTGACTGCTGGTTACCAGAATTTGATTTACTACCACCTTGATGATCTCCGCTGTACTGAGTGTTCCCTATAATAAAAAACAATTTTATTACTTTTAGAAAAAAAAATCATTTCCTTTTAGCATTTATTACCTCCCCACATTTAAATGACTTTGCTTTAATTTAACATTAAAATAATTTTTGATTACCCGTATCGTGCATCTCAACTTTTCAACAACAGTGACATCATTTCTAAATTTAACTGCAGCATTATTAGAATACTTATAAGTCGATTTTGTATTCAAGATGCCCATTCATTTTTAGTGGGGGGTGGAGTGGTTTAGTTCCTGACCAGGTTAAGAACTTTGAACTATATATTCTATTGTGCCATGTTGTACAATGAAATTGCACGGTACCAAACAATCATCATTAAGCCACTCTCCTTACTAAATAATACAATCTTTGTCATGAACTATACTTCCAAACTGTTAAGTACACTAAACTCAAGCTTCCCATTGAAAATACATAATCCGATACTTCTACATAAAAGTTTAATCTTTATATTTATCTCATCATATTTATATCCATATTATTGATGTATGCTTTCAGATTTGAACAAGCTATTTACCTCGACTGTAGCCAGAGGCTCCTTTCACATCTTGACCATCGAGACTACCATCATAGCCACCAACTGCCCCCTCTGAGCTGTCGTCACTACCACTGTATAAAGACGAACAGTCACTCTTCTCTGTAAACTGCGAAACTGCAATAATAAAGTAAACCATTAAGGTTTATTAAAAAGATAACAATATGGTGGTGTACTGTACTTTAATTTGGGGTAATGAGTGCATATTGCTTGCTGTTGATGTATATCACCAATCACAAAAACTTAATTTTGAACTTAACCTGAAATTTCTTTTGTCATTATTCCATCCAAAATTAGTGGCAAATATTACATATTTTACAAATGCCACATGTTCATTCAGTAACTACAGTATGATTTATTTTTTCAAAGTAGTCGTTTGTAGTATCATAATCAGTAATAAACATTAAAACAAGTTTGATAAAAATTTATTTCTAGTTTCAACCAAAACTACTGTACAAAGTTCTACTGTAAAGTTACAGTAGATTTCAAATTCAGTGTATGTAATTGATAAACTTTCATAACAATTTTAAGTGCGATGCATTGCACATTACCATCAAACAATTGAGGTTACAGAGAATCTGTGAATTGCAATCAATTAGAGCAAACAAGTACTTGACAGCCTTGGTCGAACAATAGCAGGTATTCAAAGTGAGGAAAGGCCCTGGATAGAGTTAAGCAATGAAGGCCAGTATTGCTTTTCCTCTACTACTTCAGAGAAACAAGAGCTCAACATGGATTTGCATGTTTTTATAATGCCTCTAAAAAGTTGACCATCACAATTTTTAATTAGCGACCTTATTCAATACAAGGCACAAAAAACTCTACACATTATCTAAATCAACTACCTACTCGAGTCAAACTATTCTTTAAACCAAATTGATGTATTTTCTATTAACATTTGTATATGTTATCAAAGTTTTATATTTTTTTTTTCAATGGCTTTTTGGTTTGACTTTTGAGCAAGTTTGTACTTAAATTAAACCAAATGTTAAGGTGCTTAAAACACCTTACCATAAAACACCAGATGGGGTGTCAAGATGGTCTGCAAGGAAATTAAATTTAAAAAAATATTAGACAACTTTGTATTTTCTGTAATTAAATATGCCTGGCCAAATGTTGGAAAAATTTTTGACATTCACTTCAAATTTATGTATTGTATTTTTGGGATAATTTATATTTTGCAATTAAAGTTTAAAAAAACAAGAAGAAGTCAAGCATTATTTTTACAATAAATTTTTATGTTGGTTGGACAGTGATAGTGATGAGAATGCAGTAAACCCTTACCTGAGCCGAGAGATATTGCAGAATCCCTGTCATCAAGTACGTCCATAACATCGCGTATTTGACCATCAATATCCATCGTGTCAACCTCATCCAGACTCGACGAATTCAACAAATCAAGCAATAGCGGACTCGTGCTGTTTCGTGAAGATAATGACGATGTTGATGAATCATTTTGGCTTCCATAATCATCGCTAATACTGCGGTTGGCTTCGGAAATTAGTAGGTTTGTGAAGTTCATTCCGGGTATGTGCAAAGATGCAGATGGTAGCGATGTTGTGTTTACAGAAAGATCAGACAACGAAGGTGATGAGGTGAATACATCATCTGATGAATTCATACTACTGGATAGATTTGTAGGATGGTGCCCGGACGAGTAATGTAACATATTCAAGTTTTCTGTAGTGTTCGGAAGGTTCATTCCGAAGTTCATTGGTGATCCCATTGTAAAGTTTTCCGGCATTACACCTTGCTGGTGATATTCCGGACTATATTCTTGGGATACATCTGGATTGATGGCAGGTAAATTAAAATTAATGTCTGACAATGATGCAAAGTCCTGAAAACGCTGTTCCATCTCCTGCGGACTGTGCATTTGGTGGTGCATTGCTGGTTCTGATTCCTGCCGTACACTATGCAATGGAGTGAGGTCCTCTTCCAAAATCTGTAAGCACTCTTCCAAAGTCATTCCATTTTCTTGAGGCTGACAAGGATATTGTAATTGCGGTTGCTGTGGTATTGTTGTTATTTGTTGATTGTTTACTTGGTTCACAGGATCGATAACTGGTGGTTGCATAAACTCTCCAGTTTCATTGTCAATACTGAAGTTATCCCACGGATTCTCTTCTGGTTTCTTTATTGGCTTCTCAAGCTCATATCCCTCTTTAGTTGACAAGGAATCATCACGGCAGATTCCCATATCAATATCCTGCCTCCAAAGCCGCTCAATCACGTCCATGTCCTGCAAGGAAAAAGGAAATTGCACTATTGAACAAATTTAAAGGAAACAGTAGCTTATGTTCTCACCGCAAGGTGAATTTCAGCCAATTAGAATACCTGTAATCACCTCTCAAACACCAGCTATACCCAACCAATAGAAAGGTGATAAGAGTCATGTAAATTTCAAAGATTTCCTCTCAGGTTAAATCACTCTCAGTTAAATCACACTGTGAATGTATCGCACAGTTTAGCTACAGTAATGGATGTTGCAATCGATAAAAACACTGTAAAGAGAATTGAGGTGACCTCAAACACAAAGTTACTGGCAGATTGCAGTACCATAAAATTTTACATTGTAAAATATAAGTCTGAAATAAATATGCAACATGCCAAATTCAAAGTTGTAATAATGTTCAATGCAAATTATGATTTACAGCATAAGTGAAATTTACAACAATCATTAAAATAAATACTGGTTTACTTGTAGAAAACCCAGGTCTACTAAAGTTTATTTTGTTACTGTACTTTAATTTAACAAGTTTTTGAAGGACACTGTACTATGTTACATTATTTTATCTATCAACAATAAGCAATGTTCTTCCAAGTAAATTTTTAGTCATCAATTCTACCAGTAAAAATATGAACAGTAAAAAGTATGTCAATGAAAAATAAATCACACTGATGATTACAGTAGGACACAGTTTTGGCCAGGTTTGTTTCAACTCCTTACACCTTAGCACTAAAAAGTTTAAAACTTGCAAGGGAGCTCACAGAGTCTTAGTCATGTACAGTAGTTGGGGCATTAATTTGGAGCAGAAAACAACTCAAAAGCCATATTCGTTTCACCGACTTTATGTAGACAATTTACCAGTAATATTTTCAATTGGGAGAAAACTGATAGTTTGATTAAATGAACGATGAGAGCAATATTCAAAGTGATTATACAACCAGTGGGTAAAAATCTACTAACGTGTGAACCTACACTAAAGTACTAACAGTCAAGCTTGAATAAGTCGATCTTGCTCTGTATTGTCATCATTTATTGCTGCTACAAAATAAATCAATTAACATGGCACACAACATCACAAGCTAAAACTAAACTGTACCTAAGTAAGCTAAAACTAAACTGTATCCTAAGTTAAGTTGAAACAATACATGGTACTTACATGTTGCCTGATATTAAATTCATACATTACTTTCTACTAAAATTAATAAAGTACTCTCTCCCCTGTCACTCTATCAATTGATTAGTTCAGGTGTTTAAATCACTTCATAAATATTTTGTAACAATTTTCCCAAGGGCTTAACAAAATCAATAAGCATGGAATTGAAGGACTTCCCAAACTAAAAGTCAATTGGTGGATGTATAAACAATTGCCAGATACAGTTTCCAAACTTGGGCATAGTATTTAAACTAGTAACCTAAACAGATGATTATGTGTATTTACATATGAATAAATCAAATCACTTCCTAATTGAATGGACCAATGAGGTGGCTTGTTAAATGCATGATAAAAGGTATAAAAGCACAAAGTTTTTGAATAGTTGCATGGATCAACCCACAGGAGTCACTCATCTCCATAAATGTTAGTGCACAGAATTAGGCATAAGGAACCTTTAATATGGAGTACAGTTAGGTGTACTTGAACTGATCCATCACATGGCATTTATTTGGGCTATCAGTACAAAAAATTATTAAGATCCTATAAAACAATGTATTATTCTATCATCCTTGCATGGATAGAAAAATGATAAGGGAGGGAGGCATGGATAGAAAAATGATAAGGGAGGGAGGATTTTTATTTATTTTTTACGTCAAATATCATACCAGGGGGGTGTAAAAAAATCCCTGATCATACTTTTGAGTTGTTTGGAGTGTTACCATTTATATTAATAGAACCTACTAATTAATAAACTAAAAACAAAATTGAAATTTATTTTTTTTTTTCTGAAATAAAAAAATTAGTCCTGTATAAATGAGGGAGGGGAAGTAATATTTTATTTAATTGGGCCCAAGTGTTATTGTATTATCAGAAGGTAACATAACATTTTTAAAATTACAGTAAGGCTGCGTAAATTAGCTGGTTTACATGGTAAAAATTTATTCGGCTCTACTTTTACCAATCTATTGCTGTAGAAATCATGTTGTTTGCTGCAAAAAACAGGCCCTGGGATTTTCAATTAAATTAGAGCTGTGACCACACTATGATTTTTTTTTTCATTACCTCTTGAGTAAGTTCATCGGTTGGACTTGGTGGAATAGCTATTGCACCAACTTCATCTTCAGTACCTTGGTTTGCATTCTCATCCTCACCATTATTGGCAGCCACATGATTGAAATACAACTGTCTACCATTACTAGATTCAAGCCGATCTAAGAGAAATGCAGTTACTTCCCGATACTGGGACAAGTCCATCCATTGTTCAGGATCAATTGAGTCAATTAGTGAATGTATGAATCTAGAATCTCTTTGGAGACCTTTTGGGTGAATGTAATCTCCATCTTGCGAATTAAATAAGTTATGAAATTCAGTTTGTGTCAAAACAGCTGTCTGTCCTAACAAAATATCTTGTAGTTCAGGAAGTCTAAATAGATGATTTGAATTTCTAGTTCGAATGCTACCTTCATCATCTGATCTAAGGAGGCTAAGAACAAGGGCAACTCCTAGAAAAAGCTGTGAGAATTGTTTTTTGTTATTCTGCATTGCCATTGTTTACGTGTTGTTGTGATGACTCACTCACTGGCCAGATAGTTTTCACATGGATTTTTCTTTCACCAACTAGGCCTAGGCCCCCTAGCTAGACTTTAGGGCTTGGCCTAGGTAGGCCTATACTATCAACAGAAGTTTAGTGTGATTTTATTTATTATGCACAACCACTACTAAACAAAGAAAACACTTCTGTGATTACTGGTTTTATGTTATGAACAATTTCTTTTGTCTTCCCGACGATTTCGTGAAGGAGCACGACAAAATACTAAACTAGGCCTAGGTAGGTGAAACACTAGTCTATCATTACCAGTCGCTAGATACTGTAACAACACCGACAAACAAGAAGAGTGGATCGGACAACACGAAGTCAGACAAAATTATTGAACAGAACACTTTCCATTTTTGGTAGGTGTTACAATAACAATACTAGAGACCTGACCAGATACACACAAACATATCAGCTGCGTAAGACGTGATTCTTACTAGGCCTATCTAGCCCAGGCCTAGCTAGGCTTCCGTGTTTAATCAGTTGATGACGCACACACTGTATCACGACCGTCCGCCCGTGCAGAATGATGGCAACAACAAGGCGTCGCGAAGAACTTTGGCTTGCAAGTAATATGCTGAAACTTCTGTAATTATGCAGACCTAGCGTCTAAGATGAAAATTTAGGGTAGAAAAATATATCACAATACTTCGGCGTCACTCAAAATAGCTATAAAAACACTTTATATTCAGACCGATGCACGTAAAGTAGGCAAAACAAAGTGATTTTCAACAAAGAATATTCTAGACGTCGTGAGGTGGCGCTCTGTCTGAATCAGCAAATTGGGGAAAGATGGGATATACCTAAATATAGAATATGATGTAATTCATCGCGCTTGCGTACTGGACCTAAATAAATGTCGTCATAGGGAAGTCTGGAACGATCCGTGTGACGTCAATGCAAATTAAAGGTACACAAACCATTGTAATGTGAAGAAAATTGGTGAAGCAAGAATAATATTGGAGCAACCAGAACAACAATTGATGCTCTTTATATATAACTTTAGGAATGTCAAATAAGAATAACTGAATTATTTTCGGCTTTCATTAATCTCCAAATTTATAGCACAACTGACGCACAATTTTTTTTTTCTTAAAATAAGTAGGCCATTTAACAAATAATTAAATTGATCTATTTACATATATCTCAAAATCCAAATTACTAAGTAAAATAAAAATAAACACTGGATTCTATATTTGAAAAATTATTATAGGTTTTTACTTCGGATAATTATAATAAAATATTCCATTTATAATTCCAAACAGGATGCATTGCTAATACTGAAATTAATAAATAATAAACCTTATGATTGCATTATGCATGAAACTGTTTATTATAATACACAAATAGCAAACAGTCTGACAAGTATAAAGTCAGTACTGAACCAATAATTTATTCTTAATAACTGAAAACAGTGGTGCCACTATGGAGGAATGGCTAGATGAGGTACAGCCCC
>JAOTQE010054559.1:8286-20175 GCA_025631205.1 Nesometra sesokonis
GTCAATGCCTGATAAATCGAGTCAATGCCTGATAAATCGAGTCAATGCCTGATAAATCGAGTCAATGCCTGATAAATCGAGTCAATGCCTGATAAATGTAGAGTTGTTCCAATGCATGTCACACTGGATTTGGAGAACTGTTTGATGTTTCCAGCTAATTTCCGCCAGCTATCTGATGAGTGTCTGATAATGAGTAGTAACCTAATGCTCATCTGATTGCAATCGGCCACTGCCTGACCATGGCCTGATAGCAGTCCATTATCAGTCTGATTACCATCGGAAAGAAACGTCATGTATTAACATCCAATTACAATCCATTACTATATAACATTGGATGGTAATTGCTCTACTGAACTGCCATCCAACACCTATCACATAGCAAACGGTGACATCTGATATCCAATGAAGAGTAAGCCGACACATCATTTTCATTTAGTGTTGACTTTGAGAAATACATCATGTTTCTTAACTGTTGTTTTCTGCCGCTTGATTTTTAATTCTTAAAAATTGGTTGCTGCAAAATGAGATTTGATACCAGTTTGATCGAAACTCCATGTACACATATTGTTCATCATCAGAAAATAAAATTCTAAAGTCAGATTAGTTTCAAACATTGCAAACTGCCAGATTAAGACAAGACGGCAGACCCTGTTGATTTTGGGACTTCTCTGATTATTATTATGTACATTGTTTCCACCATGGCAAAATGCCATGGTCCAGCAAAGCTCTGGCCAATGAAATTTAAAATTTAAAAAAATGGAGTACATAAAGTATTGTAGTAATTGATCAATATAAAGCTTATGTTTCAGAAAATAGGACAATACTCATGTGATTTAGGGCAAATAATAGAATTGTAAAAAAATTAAAAGATTTGATTTTTGTGTAGTGGCACTGTAGCTTGGTGGTTTAGTGGCACTGTAGCTTGGTGGTTTAGTGGCGCTGTAGCTTGGTGGTTTAGTGGCGCTGTAGCTAGATGGTGTAGTGGCACTGTAGCTAGATGGTGTAGTGGCACTGTAGCTAGATGGTGTAGTGGCACTGTAGCTAAATGGTGTAGTGACACTGTAGCTAGATGGTGTAGTGGCACTGTAGCTAGATGGTGTAGTGGCACTGTAGCTTGGTGGTTTAGTGACGCTGTAGCTTGGTGGTTTAGTGGCGCTGTAGCTTGGTGGTTGACATGCATGCCTCCCAATCCTGAGGTCCTGGGTTCAATCCTGACCAAGCGCCAGGGTTATTCTCACGACAACAACACCACTGCCTAAGCCTCATAATGAGTCTTAGTTTATGAGCATGATATAGTATATCCATCCTGTAATTGGCATTTATGCTGTTGGATGTGGATGAAATTTAAAAAAATGGTTTTGAATATGGAATTAATTTTTACTTGAAATATTTGAACCCTGATAATAATTTAAACGGTGGGGAGGCTATGTTTTTACATAGTAGCATAAAAGGAGTTTTTCTAGTTTACACCGTTGGGAGGCTATGCTTTTACAGAGTAACATAAAAGGAGTTTTTCTAGTTTACACCGTGGGGAGGCTATGCTTTTACATAGTAGTATAAAAGGAGTATTTCTAGTTTTATATAATGTTGATGTTTATCTATACCCTACAAAGATTATGATAGTGCTTATGAAATAACCTGTTTTTTTATTTCTTGATTATATGCCGCAATCTGGATCATTACTTTGGCACTATTAGCAAGTCAAGTTATCTATATTAATCTATAATATTGATTTTCCAGGAATCGTTAACGTCTTCAAATTATGATGCACTTGTGAGTTTATTAACAACAGCTGTCACGGTACAATTGGAGAAGACTGTTCTTAAGATGACCTTTAATAGAGTAAGTCTTCATAATTCACATAAACCGTCTATTTACAGTGTGATCGTTAAAATTAATTGATTGCTTTGTCAGTATATGATGTCTTTATTATTTTGCATCTATTGCAGCCTTCTGACCCAGTTTTTCACATATTATATCATTGCAACCTGAGGCAGAAGCCTACTTACATATTATGTTGAAACAGGCCTATACCCTAGTCTAGAGAGAGGAGTTACCATGCACCCAAATAATGTATTTTTTTAAATAGATTTTTGCAATCCTGAATATGTCTAATTAAAGAATCTTGATGTTCCCAGGACCAAAAATTGTCCCATGGGGTTCGATTAGGGCCATTTTGCAGCCATGTTGGATTTATTAAAATGCAACATATCAGGGTTACTCAGCAACCAGTGATTGTAAAGATGTAATCTTGGTGTCAAATTGTTTAGAATGTACATATTCCTTGTCCTAATGCAAAGTTTTTCTGTAAAATGGCTGAAAATGTCACTTTTGACCTTTCCATACAGATGGTTTTTAAGATGACACTTTTAATTGATTGCTTTGTCAGTATATGATGTCTATTGCAGCCTTCTGACCCAGTTTTTCACATATTATATCATTGCAAACTGATGCAGAAGCCTACTTACATATTATGTTGAAACAGGCCTATACCCTATATATATATATGAAACAAATATACTACAATATAGTAGCTACTTAGTAAACTGCTATACAAGTAATACTAATGGAATTTTATTCACAGTATATGTTGAATCAGTACTAGAAAACACAAGAAAGATAAACAGAATTTTAAAAATTAAAAAATTAAAGCTTTCTGATCTTTCGCAATCTGATCTTTTCACATTGGATTGACATTGAGAGTAAATTTTTGTAAACTCTCCTCACACATTTGAATCCTGGCCTGTTTTTACACTGAATGTTAAATTAGAAAACTATTGTTCTCATATTGTACAGAAGGTATATGCAGTAACAGATTTTTTTTTCTTTTTTACCATACTCTTCAGCTACCATCATCTAAAGCTCCTTAAAATAAGGCATTAAAATTTCAGCCTATTTTCTTCTCAAACAATCGCTTTCTAAAATTTAGTCGCCCTAATCCAGTTTTACTTTGTCCCATGACATTGAGCAAAATCAAATTAAAAGGTGCAAAATATTGTTGTCACTTGGTAAAAGAAACACAAGTAAAATCTGCATTCCTGATGATAAAATTAGTAAAATAATTTAAGTTAGATTAAAAGAAAATTACAATATGACAGTATACTATAAATAAATAAAATACAATTGTATATAGAGCTAGGTATCGTGCTGTGTTAGTGCTGTAAGTGCCAGCCAACTTTATTTTTTTGTTTGCAAAAAATTATTTATATATGTAAATTTAATGAAATTTTGAAAGCTAGGTTTTCAATTCTCATTGAAATTTGGACTGGGCCCATTTCTAGAGGTGTTTACCTCTAGTTGGTCCCATATATATTTTGTACTTTATTCTGTTTCTTTATATGCTCTGTATATTTTCTTCAAAGTTGTACAATTTTTATGAGAGAATTGAATGAAAAAAAAGTTTATACATCCAAATCTCCCAAACTGAAAACCAACCATGCTTCGGACCTTCCAGCTCTTTTTAAGTTTTTTTTTCTGAAAAGTTGGTTAAGAAAGGGACAAGTTTGCATATTACCACCTTGATTTCATGATCTTGAGACCTCATTCTATAAATAAGTGATTTATTTTGAAATTTGGTTTTCTGAATGGTCATTTTCTGGAGAGTCCACTGTATCAGTAATTTAAAGTAAGTATTTTGAAATATTCGTAAAGATTCAAAATTTTATTTAAATGATAACATACTAGTATCTCATTACACTATTTTGTTTCAGCTCGGTGGCCTTCAATTTGATAAAGAACTGCGGTCATTGATAGGTTACTTAACATCCGTAACTCAGTGGACAATCAGAGATAAGTTTGCAAGGCTCTCACAGATGGCTACACTTTTAAATCTAGAAAGGGTAAGCTTAATTATCTGATTTTCACAGATAAAAATATCTTCTTTTACTTTATATTGAATCACATCCAACATAGTTTTCTTGCCACTTACAGGATGGGAACAGTGGCGGCGCCAGGAATTCCCCAATGGTAGGGCAATGCCCTCAACAGGGAGGGCACCCCAACAGATAGGGCAGGTTTGGGGTGGGTGTGTCCCCGGTTTTCAATTTGACAAGGAAAAAAAAAGCTATTTGGCGTATTTTGTGTGCCTTTTTAGGCCGTTTGCTATGTTGGATGCTCGACTGAACCTACGGAGCCCCCGCAAAATCTTAAATTTCTACCGCGATGGGGGGGACAAAGGTTGGAGGGGCCACAGGATGGGAACTACATCATGTTGTCTAAATCAAGTAATTATTATGAGGTTTTGGGAGTGGCAGTGTAAGATTATGGTAAAGAACCTAGTGTGCAGCCAGGTTTGAACCCGGGACCTTGAGATTGGAAGGCAAGAATGTTAGCCACCTAGCTACCATGCCTCTACTAAAACCAGCAATGTTTGACTTCTAAACCCCTGTCTTACTGTATTTAATCCGGAAACTCAAGATTGGAAGGCAACCTTGTTAGTCACCAAGCTACCATGCCTCTACTAAAGCCAGCAATGTTTGACTTCTAAACGCCTATCTTACTGTATTTAATCCAGAACCTCAAGATTGGAAGGCAACCATGTTAGCCACCTAGTTACCATGCCTCTACTAAACAAACAATGTTTGACTTCTAAACCCCTATCTTACTGTATTTAATCCGGAACCTCAAGATTGGAAGGCAACCATGCTAGCTACCTAGGTACAATGCCACCCCATTAATTCTATACAAATTTATATACAGTGTTATGTCAATGATAAAGGTCATGTTGCTGTGTAATGTAGTCCAGTATTTTTTTAATACTGTAGATGATAGTTAATCACATTTCTTAATTCAATAGCATAAGATTTACTGATCAACGGATTAAAGGTATTTTTAGTTTATTGTAATTCATTGCTCCAAAAGCTTGGTAACAAACAAATCACAAGAAACAATTGCTTGCAAAATGTATCAGTTATTCTATAAGTGAATACAACCCATTTTTTTCGTAAGGTTACTGAAATTATGGACTATTGGGGAACTAATTCAGGACCTCTGACCTGGAGGTTGACTCCTACAGAAGTTAGGCAAGTTTTATCATTGAGGTAAGTAATGTGAGAATTATATGATATGTAGAGTGGCGTTTAGCTCTGTTGGTTTATTTATTTATTTTGTTTATTTATTTATTTCTTTCTTTATTTATTTATTTATTTATTTATTTATTTATTTATTTTGTGATTACACTGTCATTGACGCAACACTGGTATCAATAGTGGATCACATCTACAAAAAACAAAAGCTGGTGGAAATCATTGTGCTGTAAGCTGAACCATGACTCGCTGGTCCAATGTTCAATTCAACACCATGCCACTCTACATGTGTTTCGGCTGGAGGGCTGAAATACATGTTAGCGCACTGTCTTTCAGATGAGACATTAAGCCGGTGGTCCCATATACAACAAATTGGGTTTTTCTGGTGATGATTGGGTAGTACATTGGGAGACATTCCCCTACTCTTTTCCGAAGAGTACACTGCGTTCTTTAATGTAAAAATGAGCCATGTCATGGCTCATTTGTACAGTAAAGAAAAAAGAGTAGGGGATTGTTTACCGATGTACTACCCGATCATCACCAGAAGAACCCCACTGGAAGTCCACTTTCATGTGTTGTCCTTGGTGTTCTTCAACAGGAATAAATCATATAAAAAATAATAAATGGCTACAGTATATTTGATTCTTCCCACTCAGGAATGTAAATAAGTACCATTTTGGATAATTAATAAAGCATAAGAAACCTATCTTTGGCTATCTATTGTTTTTCATTGATAGAAGCATATTATTCATACAAGTTTGGGTAACAAGCTATTTGCTAGGTTTAACTGTGTAAAATTTATTTACGTTACCCATAATATTACATAATATAATATTTAATAATATAATAATACAGTATATAACACTTTTGTTTATGGTCCAGTATTTATGTTTTCCATTTCACTTATTAGGCCTAGGCTAGCCTGCTCTACTCTCTTAGAACTAGGCTAGACCCTGTACTCGATTGCACTAATATACATACACATGCATTTGAGAGTGGCACTTAGCTCAGTTGGTTTAGCTGGTGGAAATCACTGTGCTGTGCACTGAACTGTGACCTGCTGGTTCATGGTTCGATTTAACACTGCGCCACTGTCCTTGTGTTTCGGCTGGAGGGTCGCAATACAAGTTACTTGCGCACAGTCTTTTGGATGAGACGTTAAGCTGTTGGTCCTGTGTACAACATGGCTCATGTGCACATTAAAGAACACAGTGCACTCTTCAAAAAAGAGTAGGGGATTGTCTCCCGGTGTACTGCTCAATCACCACCAGAAGGACCCCTCTGGAAATAAGTCCAATTCGGACTTTCATGGCTTATCCTTGGTGTTCTGCAACACCGAATAAATCATATCAAAATCAAATCAAATCTGTCACCTGCCGGGTTCACTTGATTTGTGCCGCCATGATACATTGACAACAGGTGTATAGTGCGAGTCAATCTTATTGTTTCAGGTCTAAACACATGCTATGTGATACATTCTTTCCACCCTCTGAAAAGGTTGAACAATATTTTTTTACCATGCATTAGTAACTTATTGTAAAAGTACTTTTGTATGAATGTAACATGACCTATAAACAACCAATCAAATAGCTAGAATATAAACAAGTGTTGTATAAGATTAATTATAAAATTTGATGCTCATTGTACAAAATGGTATGATAATAAAATATAAAACCATTAAAAACATGTAAAATATTTAAAAAAGATAAGGTGAAGTGTTTCAGGTTATATACATTATACTTTTTACATTTCAAATAATTGGGGTTTATTTTTGTCTCTTTTTCAGGAACGATTTTAGACATGAAGATATAAAACGTTTAAAATTATGATGAATGCTACTAGGCTGTGATGAAGTAAAGAAAGTCATAGAAGCATCATGAGTCATGAAGTCACTGATCCATAGAAAGTAAAATGGTTGCACCATTTAGAAGATTCTGCAAGTTGGAGAGTGGAACTGTAGAGCGATTGACAGGAGATAGTGTAGTGAGGGCTATATTGGAAGAGTTTAACACCTGTGGGTAGTGTATTGCATTCTTCAATGTGCACCTAAATCATGTAATGCAATAACCAACTGCTTAACATCTGATCTGTAAGATGGTGTACTGTTAACTTGTGTTACAGGTGATGCTGAAAGAGTTTTGCATAAATAAATAATGTACAGCATTCTGCCATGTACACATGATGTTAAAGTGGTGCGCTATTTTTCTTGTGTTATTAACAGCCAGTAAAAACACAAAAGTGCAGCTGAGGACTGCCACACACAGCCAATGGCGTGCGAAAATAGTCACTCGTGCTGCCGCTGCAAGCGTGCCATTGCTGTTAGTGTTGTGTAAAGGCTGATTCAGACAGTGTCCTACGTCGAGATTCCTCACCTGGCTAGTAGTCAGGATTGACATTCCAAAATGTATGATGGGTAATCAACCTGATGGTTAAACTGAGACAGCCCAACCTAATTTGCAATTGCATCATCTAGAGTAATCACTGAGAGCCCCAGCCTGACAAAATATTGTTTTGGAACTCATATGCTGCGTATATACTATACACTTGATATAAACACTTGTGTTCTTATTTGAGCCATAGTTTTTCTGCCTGGGGATGACCCACCAAAAGTTCTTGTTCATACTTGATATCCAGCTATTACAGAATGAATAATGAGATACATGGTTCAATTACTGGCCTATACAGCCAGTGAAATGACATTTTTTTTTTATGAGAGGCCAAAATGTATCCTGTGCCAACAAATAACGTATATATGCTTCACAGTCACTAAGAGTATGTTAATAATACACAGTTTAACACAGATTATCAAGACGGTAGTGCAGTAGTGTGTATTATAAACGAAATCGGGTTCGGTGTAATTACATCCATCAACATTTATGGATTAGTGCCACACATTGCACTTCTGTGTTGGTAATCCATGTTAAATTGTTACAATTGTACCCTTAGTACATCACTGTCTGATTTAATTAATATGAAGATACAGATATTTTGACCAAGTTTATAATTCATATGTTGATTTCACACACTGTCAATATAACCTACAATAGAGAATATTTAGTTTATATTAATATTATTATTATTATATTATTATTTTGCATAACATGTAGGCTTTAATTTTAAAGCCTCTTTTCCTTTCGATCGTTTAGTTGCGGCGAGTTGGCTTTAAGTTGAAAATAGTCTTCAACGATTTTCAACTCAACGCAACTCAACGATCGACAGGAAAACAGGCTTAAGAGTAATAACTCTTTCATTAAAGTTATATTTTTTCCACCAATATTTCTTAACAAATTCATATCAGTAATAATTATTATTTGTAGGATGTATAGATAAACAAGTTTGTTTTTATACTTAATTATTAAGGATTTTTACATGTACCATTTGGTACTATATTTATGTTTTATGTTTTTCCAAAAAATAAATTTAATTACCTTAATTAATTTCCTATATCTTTATTGTTTTTTTTTTTTGCTTTCATTATATATGAAGTTTGGCCTATAAAATAGAAATAGGCCTATGTTATCCGTAACTCGGCTAAAACTGAATATTCAATAAAAAATGAGTAATCAGCAAATTACACAGTATCGTCAGTACCTTTGCAATCACTGCCTTGATACAGTCTTCACGCTATATTAACATTACACCGTAGGAGTTTGTTAATCAGAAATTGAATAATATTCTTCCCTGCAATCTAAAAACACAGGCCTGCCCATACGTTTTCCATCCAGACACAAACCTATTGAAATGAGTCCTTTCCTTTCATTCCATGTAACGGAATAAACAGCGCAATGTATGTGTTCCCAAATTCTTGTGAATTTAATTCATTTAAGAGTTCCTAATATTAAAAACTTAGTGTTTCAGCTTTTTAATTTGTTTCCCCTTTACATTGGGTCCTCGACTAGAGTTTCACAATATATAAACACAATAGAGTATTGCAATTTATTGAACATTTATGTACTTTATCACTTACTTAAAATCACTTATGTTTAAACTTACTTTATCAGTAGGCTCTTTTACTGAAGCTTATAAGTTGTTTAGTTGTTGTTGTTTGTGCCTATTTAAGCAATAATTATGTTAATATTGTCATTGGTTTGTTTATTGATAATTATTTAAATTAGTGATTTACAAATTATCAGAATTTATTTAATTGTCATATTAATATTTTTCATTAGTATTGTAATTACTGCCTAATTATTTTTCATACTGTGAAATGTTTAAATGTTTTTTTAGTTGTTAATTTTAATTGTATAAATTACTCTAGTTTATCAAAGTTTATTTTTATTTAAAAATAGAATGTAGAACTACAATTTCAACTGATTAATTGGTTAAAGCAGATACAACTGTACTGTTTATAATTAGGTGGTTTTGTAATAATAGGTGGTTGATGAAAATAGATACAAATGTATATTTTACAAAAGGTAATAAACTTCAAGTAAGAAAGTATAATACATGCTCCATGCAATGAGAGGCACTCCGTCGTGACAGGATTCAATATGGAAGTAGAAGCTGTTGACGCAGTGGTGGCGTTTCGAGCTTCCAATCACGAGGTCGGTGATTCGAGGCTCACTCTGGTCGACTGTTTGTGTTCCTAGGCAAGACACTTTATCCACGTTGCATCTCTCCACCCATAGGTGTTTGTCTCAATGACTGGGGGTAATAATTGTGAAGCACTTAGAGGCCTTGGCAATAAGCGCTATATAAATGTCACATTATTATTATTATTATTATTTTTTTTTTTTTTTTTTATTATTATTTTTATTATTTTTATTTTATTATTTTCACATATGAGAGTATCAATAATCGGGCAGATTGTTCTCAGTTGGGTTCTTTCTGTTTAGTAATTGTTAAATTTGCCAATAATGTGTAACATGTTTAGCGTGAAAACGCGAAGCAAATATTTCACTTGTCCAAAGAAAAATTTTAGTATGAATTAGATATTCCACTTTAAAAATAAACTCGTTCTTGGAAGGTGTTGCCTTAATTTTACAGTAGGGCTACAGCAAATAGCTTTTTTTGTTTTTCATACGTGCATCCGTTGCCATAACATCATTATTATTACGTTTAATTATTATCATTTTGGTTCTTACAAATTGTATAAAGTGTAAAAAACTACGATCAATGATATTTTATTTAATAGTAAATTACGTTTAACTATTCAAAAAGATTATTGAAAAATAATAATTAAATATTTATAAGATAAATATAGTTCCCGGGTTTTTGTTTACTGTGTACATGTAATTAAAATATAGCCCGTTTTATATTATAACGATCAACGGCAAATAATATAAATTACAAGAAATATACGAAATCGTAACACGTATACGTTTGCGGTACACCACGTATGTAGTTGTAAGCTACTCGTTTACGTTATGGTTACGTTTCGATCGATATGCTTCGATCGCCATCGGGAGTGCGGACTTTTTTTAACGTTCTTTAACATTCACATGGACCTACGGGTTAATGTCTGGTCCGAGGACGATCGAAGCACACCGATCGAAACGTTATGTAGCTTATAACTACATACGTGGTGTACCGCAAACGTTAAATTTTTATTGATATCTCACCATGCAAACCTTTAAGCAATGTATATGGTGAGAAATACAACAAAATCTGACGTGATAATCATTAAAACATTGAAATCGTTAAGCGTCGACGATTTTTATTGATGACGTACTTTGATTGGATTTGTGAAAATAATGTTTTCATCGAGCGAGTTGCATGGCAGAGCAGTTAAAGCAGGGGAACCGTGCATAAATAACAGCACGGGTTCGAGGCCAACTCGCACCATGGTTCTGGTGGTGGAACAAGTCTTCTCGGATAAGGACTATAAACCGTAGGCCCAGTGTACAGAAACGGCTCTTGTGCACTACAGTATAAAGAACCGAGTACATCTTTCGAGACGAGTAGGGGGTGCCCCGGTGTACTGGTCAATACACGAGCCCTGCCGTGGACACAAGGATGTGCGCTAATAGTAGCTGCAAAGGACATGATGTGACCCTTAGTTATTGACTGTGCAACATCTAGTCCACTGCGCATTTGATGATTCGATTTGAATTCGAATTGGCGCAATATATTATATTATCCTATTATCCTTCAGAGTGGGTCTTGGCCTAGCCTAGAAGCAAAATCGGTTGTCTCTTCAAAAAATACCAGCTCTGCTCAGTTTTAAATACAATTTATATATAATAATATAGATATTTTTTTACATATTATGTATTTTTTCTGTGTTCTGTTTTTTATTGTGACGCATCGCAAATTTGCATTTACGGAAATTTGATCGGCAAAGCAGCCGACATAAAATCTCCTGTTTTGTCACTTCTCAAACTTGGGACCTCTGCGTCCTTTCGCTGTTACTGTTTTGGAGTCGTTTAAAAAAGACAATCAAAAGTGACAACATCCCCTTGTCACTCAAACATGTCAATCCCTGTCACTCAACGGAGAGAGACAATAAGTCACATTATAAAGAGAGGTGTAATGCTGCTTTTGCAGATTACATCATTGTTTTCTATTGACCTGTTGACGAAGAATTTAGATGTTTTATCATAGTTCTTAAATCAATTACTGTAAATGATGAACATGAAAATAGTAGGCTACTCTATTGTGTAGTTGAAGAAAGTGAAAGGATACGGTAGCCCAGGTTAAAGTGTAAACGCAGATTACGAGGGAAAACAAAACGAAGGCAGATTACTAGGGAAAACAAAAAGAAGGAAATTTACATGTCGAACATGGAGAAAAAATGGAGGGATAAATTTCTCTATGAAAAATAAACTAATCAAAAGACTATCACAATACTGACCTGTTGATGGGGACATCCTAGTCACATCCTAGTAGCAGGGCCATAGGCATACCCATAATTGAAAATGACAGG
>JAOTQE010054570.1:0-20172 GCA_025631205.1 Nesometra sesokonis
TTGTTTCTGTGATTTCTTCCTGTCTAGGTCTTTGAGGATACTCATCTCGTCGTTGTTCCACTACATATTTCCTTGTACTGTCTTCATCAGGTCTTTGTACAACAGCTTCCCTTGTTCTTTCATCTGTTGTTGTAGTGGTGGTTGTTTCAATGATGGCTTGTTTCCTTGGTCTCTGCGGCGAATCTACCCGCCTTTCAACTACATACGTTTTTGTCTTATCACCTGGTCTTTGAACAACTGGTTCTCTTATTATCTCATCTGTAGTTCTGGTAGTCGTAGTTGTTTCTGTGATTTCTTCCTGTCTAGGTCTTTGTGGATACTCATCACGTCGTTGTTCCACTACATATCTCCTGGTACTGTCTTCATCCGGTCGTTGTAAGGTTTCTCTTGTTCTTTCATCTGTTGTTGTAGTGGTTGTTGTTTCAATAATGTCTTGTTTTCTTGGTCTCTGAGGGGACTCTACACGTCTTTCCACTACGTACGTTTTGGTCGTTTCACCTGGTCTTTGAACAGCTGGCTCTCTTATCATCTCATCTGTGGTTTTGGTAGTCGATTCTGTGATTTCTTCCTGTCTAGGCTTCTGAGGATACTCATTTCTCCGTTGTTGCACTACATATCTCCTGGTAGTGTCTTCATCAGGTCTTTGTACAACGGATTCCCTTGTTCTTTCATCTGTTGTTGTAGTGGTGGTTGTTTCAATGATGTCTTGTTTCCTTGGTCTCTGAGGGGATTCTACGCGTCTTTCCACTACGTATTTCGTGGTTTGTTCACCAGGTATGTGAATAAGTGGCTCTTTTATTATCTGGTCTTTGGTTGTGGTAGTTGTAGTTGTTTCTGTGAACTCTTCCTGCTTTGTTGATTGCGGATACTCATCTCGCCGTTGTTCGAAGACATACCTCCTTGTAGCCTCTTCGTCAGGTCCTTGTACATCGGGTACCCTAGTTCTTTCATCTGTTGTAGTTGTTGTGGTGGTTGTATCAATTATATCTTTTCTACGAGGCCTTCGGGGAGATTCTACACGCCTTTCTACTACGTATTTTGTTATCCCTTCTTTGGGCCTATCTACAATAGTTTCAATTTGACTGTCACCGGTAATTGTTGTGGTAGTTCCTTGAGAGATTTCTGGCTCTCTATTCATTATCCTTTCATCTGCAGTTTTATCTTTTAGTTCTTTTTCTGCAAGTTTTAATCGTTCAGATTCTTCAATTTTCTCAATAGTTTTCAGGACGTATGAAATATCCGTGTCTGTATCGCTTACTTCTTCGTTGGAAATAGGTGACTCAATTACTCTAGTTGGAGATTCCCCTGGTATTGGTTGGATGCTTTCAATATATTGATAATATGGTTCTAGTGACGATGTACCTGGTAGAATAAAGGTATTTGATTTTTTATCGTATTGTAGTGTACTCAGCTGGTTACTAATTGGAGCTCCAAATTCATCTGTAAACACAGCGTCTATGTATTCGCCTTCATTCACTGGTTGATTTGCTGAGTCACGAGGGTAGCGTGTCATATACATTAATTTATTCATTTTGTCTCGGCCAATGAGCATGCTAGTTGAGTCTTCCCCGGGTACTTCCACAAATCTGTAACCGGGTTTACGTGATAAATACTCGTCACTTTCAGCCACTGATCTTTCTATTTCGTTGATATCTGAAGTAGACATTACAATGGAATAATTATTTTGATTTTCGTTTTTTAGCATGAGCAGAGTTTTTGGAGTTCCGTCTGGTTTTACTGCAATAGCCTCTATGTAAGCTTCGTTTATGGGACTCATTTCCATATCCCATGGGCTTCGGTACCGTTTCATATATTTTACATCATACCTCTCATCGCCTGGGCGAGGAATAATCAATTTAATTTGGTCTTCATCATAAATATATTTAGCAGCTGGGTCGTTATTTTCTATTATTTTAATAGGGCGTTTACGTATTCTATCTTTTCCTGTTTCAGTTAGAAAATCCTCTAATTGTCTTTTCCTGTTAGCATATCCAGATTTTCCAAATACCTCTCCAGGTTTAATTTTCTCCGACTTATCGAACTTCTTCGTTGAAATGGATCGATAGGTAGCCGTGTCTCTATCATAGCTTAACACAAATGGTTTCTTGACAACCCTACTTCCATCTTCGTTTACAATGTAAGCTTCAAATGGCCTATCGACAGGAATAGTTTTGGATCCACTAGGTTCGTCGAAATATCTTTCAAGAGTTGTCAACTCCTCACCTAAATCTACAATCATAAACTTTAGTTTTTTGTCGTCAAATTTGCTTGGACCTGTTGCTTGTGGACCCTCCTCGAACAGTTTCTGCAATCTCAATTCATCTAAGATGTTTGTGCCCTGTATTGCAATTACGCTTGGGTATTTTTGGGGCTTTTGCGGTTTTGGTGATCCTCTTTCAGCGATCAATTCAAGGATTTCTTTATCTAGCTTTCGTAAAATATCTTGTTGTGTTGAAGAGTATTGTTGAATTCCTTTGCGTTGATTTGTATCCGCATCATCTTTTTCGAGAATTCTTTTTACTGGAATAATGCTCTCTTCCAAAATAGGCTGTTCTGGTGATGTTCTATCGCTCCATAAGGTTCTGTCAAATCCACTGATGTCGGGTTCCATTCCAGAAAATCTTCGCTTGTATTCAATTCTCCTCAGACTTTCTTTGCGATCATCTCTTTTAGGACGATCCTGTTCCTTCAATAACACATCATCTACACGGTATATGGGTTTCTCCAGTTGAGCTCCCCTGGTTACCTCTCTAGTAATATCAACATCATCGTTGGACCTACTCCTAGGCTGTATGTCATACATGGAAGGAAACTCTACCAAGTCAATACTTTCGAGTGATCTTGTTTGACTATCTGGATCTGTTGATCTAATGTACGGTACTTTTCTAACATCTGAATAACTGACTTCATCTTCTACATCGTCGTAGTCGTATTGAAGTTGCCGTCGTTGTTTATCAGGAGACCTAGTTCGACGTAATGGTACGGGTTCTCTTTCGTCTTCTTCAGTAATAATGTACTCGTCTTCGGTTTTAGTAACCTTTGTTGATTCGCGAATATCTGTAATAATGTCTTCGGAAGCTGGTCTCAATGATCGTTTATCAACTCGTTGAGTTTGGCGTCGCTGTTTGTCAGGAGACCTTGTTCGACGTATTTCCACAGGTTTTCGTCGATCGTCTTTGGTAACAATATATTCTTCTTCAGTTCTAGTAATGGATGTCTCTTCGACATCTCTTCTATTTTGTTCATCTGGCCAAGGACGTCTATATTCCGGCTCTCGTATACGGTCTACCTTGCGACGTACATCGGGAGAACCTGTACGACGTATCTCCGTAGGTTTTCTTCGATCGCCCTCTTCAGTTACACTATATTCGGCTTCAGTTCTCGTTACCGTTGTTTCGCGAACTTCTGTAGTAGTGTCTTCGTACTCTGGGGTATCTACGGGTTGAGTTTGCCGTCTTTGTTTTTCTGGAGACCTCATTTGACGTATTTCTTGAGGTTTCGTTCGATCGCCTTCATTAATAATATATTCTTCATCAGTTCTCGTAATAGTCCTTGTCTCTTCGACAACGGTTGTATCTTGGTCGTCTGGTCGGATTCGTCTGTAATCTGGCTCTTGTATACTTTCTACCTTGCGACGTATATAAGGCGACCCTTTTCGACGTCTCTCCTTGGGTTTTTCCCGATCTCTCTCTTCGGTTACACTATATTCGGTTTCAGTTCTCGTTACCGTTGTTTCGCGAACTTCTGTAGTAGTGTCATCATAATCAAATTGTACTTGTGACCTGTCTACTGGCCGGGTTTGGCGTCTTTGTTTGTCGGGAGACCCAGTTCGACGTATCTCTTTAGGTTTTCTGCGATCATCTTCAGTTACAGTATATTCGGCTTCAGTTCTCGTACCCATGGTGTCGCGAACTTCTGTGGTAGTGTCTTCATAATCTGGGGTCACTAGTCGCCTATCTACCGGCTGGGTTTGGCGTCGTTGTTTTTCTGGAGACGTTGTTCGACGTATTTCCTGAGGTTTTCGTCGATCATCTTCGGTAACAATATATTCTTCATCTGTTCTTATTATAGTCGTCTCTTCGACATCAGGCCGAGTTCGTCTATATTCTGGCTCCCGCATACGGTCTACCTTACGACGTACATCGGGAGACCCCGTTCGACGTGTCTCTATGGGTTTCCTTCGATCGCCCTCTTCAGTGTCTTTATAATCTGGTTTCAATTGTCGCCTATCTAGCTGTCCTTGGTGTCTCTGTTTGTCAGGAGATCCAGTTCGACGTATTTCCTGAGGTTTTCGTCGATCGTCTTCAGTAACAATATATTCTTCATCAGTTCTTGTAATGGTTGTTTCTTCGACAACTGTTGTATCTTGTTTATCTGGACGAGTTCGTCTATATTCCGGTTCCTGCATACGGTCGAATTTGCGACGTACATCGGGAGACGCTGTTCGACGTACCTCCGTGGGTCTTTTTCGATCGCTCTCTTCAGTTACAATATAATCGACTCCAGTTCCTGTAACTATGGTTGTTTCGTAAACGTCTGTAGTAGAGTCTCCATAATCTGGTTTCACTGGGCGTCTTTCTACGGGATGGGTTTGACGTATTTGTTTGTCTGGAGACCTCGTTCGACGTGTTTCCAGAGGTTTTCGTCGATCGTCTTCAGTAACAATAAATTCTTCATCAGTTTTTGTAATGATTGTTGTCTCTTCGACAACTGCTGTATCTTGTTCACGCGGCCTGGTTCGTATACTATCAACCTCTTTTAGACGTCGTAACTGGGGAGACCTAGTTTGACGATTCACTCCAGATTTCACCCTGTCGTCTGTAGTAATTACATAATCGCCCTCCGTTCTGGTAACTGTTGTCTCTTCCACAACTTTTGTATCTTGTTTATCTTGTTTAGTTTGTCTATAATCTGTATCAGTTTTGGGTTTTTGTTTTCGTGTTTCAACAGGTGACCTCGTTCGACGTATTTCTATAGGTTCCAATTTACCGTCTTTAGTAATAATATAGCCATCTTCTTTATCTATGCCAGTCAATGTCTCTTCGACAACTGTGGTAACTTGTTCTTCTTGTCTAGCCCTTCTAATATCTGTTTCTCTCACGTATTCGTCTCTCCGTTTTCTAGCAGGGGACCTTGTTTGAGGTATTTCTCGAGGTTCCTTCAAATTGTCTTCTGTAACCACATAACCTCCATCGGTTGTTGTTGATGTAACGGTTGTCACTACGTCTCTAATATCATGTTCATTCGGTCTTGATCGCCAAATTTCTACTGTTTCTGTTCTATCTTCACTTACTAAATATTCATCTCTATATTGATCTTCCATGCGCGTAGTACCCCTCTTTGTGGATTTTTCTTTACCTTTACCATGTAGTTTTTGTTTCTGATAATCGTTCAGTTTTCTCCCCAAACTAGCACTTCCCTGGATAAATGCTTTTCCTTTATTTTTCAAAGATCCAGTTAATCGCTTCAATGATTTAACTTTTGACGTATTCTCTTCGTCCGTCGATTTTCTCGGCACCCCATCTCTTGTATAGTATAATCCTGTTATCACTTCTTCCTCAGCAGTAACTGTATCTTGTCTGTCTTTAGGTCTGCGTTCATCTAAAACCTCAACAACAGTTTCCACAGTCTCTTTACGTTGCACCTCTTGCCTCATGTCACTAGTCTTTTCTCCATAAGTGTCTTGTTTCGCAGATTCGCTAGTGAAAAATACATTAGTATCTGAAGTATCTTTGTATTGTTTTCTACTAGGCTTTTCCATTGGCTCTTGTATGGGATTGAGCTCTGCCATCACAAAACCTTCGTTGACTTGATCCCGTCGGTATCCGGAAGTGTGAGGCATCAACACGTCCTCTTCGTAACGGGCACCCACCAGCGACTGGCCGTGAATGGACGGCTGAACTGTTACTTGATCGTCTCGTTTCGTCTATGAAATATAAAGTAATAATTTTGTTATATGCTTTACGCGACATACACAAAAAGAACATACAAGAAATAGAAAAATTTGCCAAGCCAAGTCAAAATATGCATAAGTTATAACTCATTTTTCATTTTTTGACTTATCGCTCCATTGTAATTGCTCTATCGCAATGGTTATTGGCAGAAATCAGGGTTGAGTAATGTTGTAATAAGGACTAATAATGGTATCTTTAGTGACACAAAAGGCACAAACTGCTATGTGAGCGCACAGAAAGACGCATAAAAAGACGCCGAAAGCGCGGTCAAGTCATTAATAAGCGAAAGCGTCCACAGTGTGTTTTTACGCGCGCCTTTTCGTACACGCGCGTAACATTTTGTTTTTGTGGTATCATTGACAATGTGACAAATTTCTATTGTTGAAATATTGTGAGACCTAATAAGACATGATGTTCAATGTTACATAAAAAAATCTTTAAAATATTCCATTGTAGTTATACATTGTTTTATGTATAATGATAAATAAAATACTAAAAATACATAAGAGGTAAAAAAGGACAGGAAGTATAACATTGCTGAGACGGAAACTCATTGGGACTATGTTATTTTTGTGGTGTAAAAAGTTCTGTTAACATAATGAGTTTATACTCACTCCCTTTGACAAAAGACCGATACACATTAGTAACAGTAGACCTATCATTCCATTCAGCACGGCGAACGTGTACTGCAAATCAATATTCTTCATTCCAAATACTCCAATGAACCAGGTGGCACTTACGTAAATAAGGAGCAATGTCACTAGTGCAGTTTTAACTCTAAAATAGAATAAATGTTTGTTTTGAATGTTGTGGCACATCCATGATAATGATTAAGGGGTGGATCCATGTTCAACCCAAAGACCAAACTTGACTTACTTATTGTGATGGTTTGTGGCGATGCATAAATTACGAAAAATTACCAAGTAGAAGCGACTCTGGGCAAGACTATGATCGTTGTGAGCTTGTCATTAATAGTATATTTTGAATATATATACATACACCTATCTCTCTAAACTTTCTTTATAACGAAAAATATGTAATCTAAGTTGTATTTTGTTATTGCGTCATCTAAACAGACACTTCATCTAAAGCCGGGCACTCACTGCGTCGTATTACGGTCGCACAACAAAACCATAGCTCCCGGTGTATGTGGTTTCCAGACGCGATGACAGTCTTCTGCTCGTCGGCTGATGTGTTTTTTTAGTGATGTCCCTGTTGAATCACTAAAAAAAAACTGTCGGCCGACGAGTAGAGGACTGTCATCGCGTCTTGCAACTACAAACACAAGAAGTGACTGTTTAGTCGTGCGACCGTCATACGACCATCGCACGACGCAGTGCGTGCCCGGATTAACATGAAGAAATGTGCCTTTCTTAAGCATTCACTGCGTCGTATGACGGTCGCACGACTAAGCAGTCGCTCCCTTTGTGTGTGGTTGCCACGCGATGACAATCTTCTACTCGTCGCCGACGGTTTTTAGTGATTTCCCAGTTGAATAACTAAAAAAAGACTGTCATCGGGTCTAGAAACCACACATAACAGGGAGCGACGGTTTAGTCGTGCGACCGTCACATGACGCAGTGTGTGCCCGGCTTTACGGTTTGTGACGAATTAGGATTATACAAGTGGTTCGTAATGCGCGTGTGAGAAATGTAAACGTTTTTAATTTTACTGTAAGGCTATATATGTTTGAATCGGAGGTCCTATCGCAACTTAATACTTTATACATTCTGTGTTTAAGTCGTCGCAAACCAAAAGGTTCTAACTTATCTTTGCTCAATCAATTGCATGGTTAGGGTGTGGGGGGGGGGGGGAGTGGGTATTGAAATGAGCTCCGTCCGTGTTTGTAGCTGTCTATAAGTGTTCATCCATCCTAAAAAAAACTATTGTGCCGAGGTATTTCAATATTTTAGGCAATGTCAGAATCAGCCGTACCGAAGTTTTCCCAAAGGTTGGTGCTAATGCGGACTAGTGGTCAATGGTCCTTAGTGATAAAATGTCAAATAGGTGTAATGACAGATAGGCGAGAGTGCAAGAATTAACGATGGTTGTATTTTATTTTATTTACCTCATACGTTTCAGGTGCCTATACTTTTCGTCGGCCCGAGTCAACTTCATTGGACTAGCGGAACAGCAATAGCCCATCAATACAAACAGCATCGATAATGATACCTTAAAGAATAACAAAAACATTTTAAAATATATTTAATAGAATTTCATAGGAGTAATGGACTTTACGTATGTAATTATCTCCGCAAACAATTAGAATTCTTAGAATTAGTGGCAGTGCTTATGTTTTTTTGAACTGGTGTGTTCGTTTGTCTATAGACGTAGGCCTACAAGGTGAAAATCATGATAACAATCAAACTTGTTCTGGTGTGAACAGGAAGCAAGGTGAGATATTTTTAATCAGCTTTTTCAATAGGCACGCTCTATTATTTTTTAACAACTAGACGCCTATCGAAGACACAGCTCACAGAGGTTCCATCCATGCGCCTACTGTTATAAAAATCCAACCAATCGAATGTTCGAATGGGCGCCACGAAACTTTCATAAAAGTTTCGAATTCACCAAAGAACATTTAAATAACGATCTCCAGAATTTTTGCTGACTGCAGTGCTGATAGGTAAGCAGTCATAAAATATAACATTGAATTGACATTTAATTGACATTGAATTGACATTGAATTGACATTGGCATTGACATTGACATTGACATTGATATTGACATTGAATTGACATTGACATTGAATTGACATTGAATTGACATTGAATTGACATTGAATTGCATTGCATTGACATTGAATTGCATTGACATTTCTTCATACTAAATTATTGTCATTATTATAATGCAACTTGTTGTATTGCATTTTCACTGTATTTTTACTTTTCAAGACAGTTGGGCCTATTTTCTATACAAAATTAAATGATATTACTTACTGCAACAAAAACTATAATTGGCGCCATCATACTCCAAACAGCTATAGTGTCTAGATCTGGCCATGATCTGGTATAAAGTAAATAAACTTATTATATGCGTGTTTTTTCTCAATATTAACTGTGATGCAACGTAAACAACATAAATGTTGAAGTGAGGTAAACTTTAACGGTGGCTTAACTTTAACAACATAGTAAAGAATGATATTCGGCTGAACTAAATGATTTTAATTTTACCCTAAAAATTGAAATAGAAATAATATTGTTAATATACGTCAATAGGAAACGGGCTTTTACAAAAAAAGTAACAGGGGCGGATGCCAAGTTGGAAAAGCCCGTGTATGAGGTTTTAACAGGAAAATGACAACAATAGGCGTGGGTTCAGGGCCCGCGTAGGGCCCGAGAAAATTTTGTCTCTACAGATGCTCTCTGGTGCAATTTTAGTGCCCCAAAATTGAGCAAAAATATATATTCTTTTGGTTTCAATAGGGGGGGTTTGGCGGGGGTGCGGGTCCGTTTCCCCCTCCCTTGGATCCGCGCCTGAGTAAAGTAGCCTACCTGTATTCCTTTGCTGCATAATGATCCCAGAGTAACCCAGCACTTAGTCCGGATATCAGTATAGGTATACCCCATCCAAACAACTGGTAATAAAAATTAACGTTGTGCTTGCGCCAGTATGCCGAATTCTCCTTGACTAAGAAATCAAACACCAATACGAACAACCACGAGAAAACCGACGTGAGCGCAAAATGGATCGATAGCGACATCGTATTTGTAAATTCCTGAAAGAAAAAAGGATGATGACAGTAAATGGATTGGTACGATGGCATGTATGGGGTGCATCGATTCGTCCATCAATGATATTATGAATGGGCACAAGTTATCAGATCATACAGGTACGCACGTTTTGCGTCTTTTTTACGCGCCTTTCTCCACGCGCGCATAACAAAATCTGACAGGAACATACAGGACGAGAAACCAAGAAAGCTTACTGAAAACAACAAAAATGAAATATTGCATATCAATTTATAATTTAGGATTACCGAAAAAGTAAAATATAACATTATTGTAATAATGTATTAGGTGATTTCTGTAGAAACAATAGTGTATTTTTTAAACCAGTCTGTAAGGGGATTCAGAAATTTACTATGAACTACATATGTAGATAACTCTACCACCACATTGATTTAGATTACCAGTTCCAAAATGCCCTCTATAATCAAATAGTTAACTTAGCTTTACCTTTCAGTAGTATTTTTATATCATGTATTTTATGGAACATACAAATCGATAAATACGGTAAGTATGTTAACATGAAAATGGTCATATCTACAAGCAGAGCTTTATTATATAACATGGTCATAAGAAAGAAAAAAAAACGAATATAGTTGAGAATTGAAATAGAAAAACTGGAATAGTACGTATTTTTGTCAAAGTAAAGTCTTTGGGAATACAGTGTGACATAAACACCAGCCTAATAGTAATACCGTAGACATCATGTTGTTGACATGGATTTGATTATAAATTAATGATTTACTGGCCATTTATTTCTACAAACAAAACATGTTTCATTCAAACATCTATCATTGGTATCTAATCTGTCTTTATATTCATCGATAAAATAGTCTTTTAACTTAGATTTAAAATGTGTTTGATTTTGAAAGGTTTTAATTCGATTGAAAGATCATTCCAGACCTTAAAACACCTGTGTATGATATAGCAGTATTTGTTCGTTTCTCTGGAATATACAAGTTATCTTGAATTGAACACTGAGTGGGTCCTACTATTTTTCTCGATTGCATAGAATGAAACATAGGGCTCCTTGCATTATATTAACTGGGAGTGAAATACTCACAAAATAGGTATTCAAATCGGCTCCAGTTTCGGCTAACAAAGCAGTATTTGCAAGCAACAGCGACAAAGCTAAGTTTCGGATAATACTCTTTTCTGGCATGTCCTGCATTCTTCTATAGTTCATTAAAAACATAGAACATGGGTTATGAAGGTGTAATATAAAGTTGAGGCATGTCATGGCAACACCAACAAGTTGTTGGAAAATTGAAAACTGAGCTTAGTGTTATAGCCATGTTACACTTTTCGTAAATACAAAGAATAATGTTGTAGATTTTGTCCAACTTCGGTTATAGATATACTCAATTTTGAGAAATTTATGATTATGGAAATTGGACATCTATAACTGAAGTTGTTGAACAAAATCTACAACAGTTTTCTTTGTATTTGTTTATATTTCGTGTTGTTTATTTACTTATTTTTCAATAACTTCCTGTGCGACAACTTGGTGGTTTCGCCATGACTAGCCTCAATTACGAATTAAACAACGCTTGTTATATGATTTAAAAAAAAAATTATTGACAAAAAATGAGATTGACGTTTTGGAACCATCATGGAACCATTCTCAATATGGAATGAAAAAGAACAAAAAAATGACAATTAAAATATAAACACACTAAGGGTGACAGGAAATGCAAATACAACAACCAGTAGTATTCCATAGTAATTAAGTATTAGAATTAATTAATAAACAATTCTGCTTTGGTGGAATCTGTTTATTCAGAGCCGGTTTCAACTCTTGATCCATAGCATTTCCTTAAGAAGGCAATCAAACTTAGATTTGCATTTTGACAGAACAATGAAATGGTTAATCATTTGAAATGCCATGTTGTCCAAGATGAGAGCCTATAATATTCTTGTATGGCCGAGCGGTTAATGCAGGGGAACCGTGAACCATAGCAATAACAACAGCATGGGTTTGAGACCCACTCGCACCATGGTTCTGGTGGTGGAACAAGTCTTCTCGGATAAGGACTATAAACCGTAGGCCCAGTGTATACATACGGCTCGTGTGCACAAAGAACCCAGTACATCTTTCGAGACGAGTAGGGGGTTACCTCGGTGTACTGGTCTATACATTCCCTACCGTGGACAGATGATTGAGCGCCTGTATCAGGCAGCAGGACATGACGTGACCCTTAGGGGCGTAGAAAGTCATAAGAATGTGTAACATCTGGTCCACAGCGCCTTTAGACTCTACTGTATAAGGCGCTATATAAATCGAACTACATTACATTACATTATTATTTCCAATGCGTTGTAATCCTGAGAGAGGTCAATTCAAAATATTTACGACATAATGGATTATTAATATAAATAGGCCCACTTACTTCATAATCGCTGTTCCGAAAATGATCACAATCAGTATTAACATTGAAAATACTGTAGCTATACAGATCACAATAAGAAGAGTGTCAGGATAATATATCTGAAAAAGAGTATTAATTTAACAATATTTTGTAAGTATCTTCCGAAAGCCATCACTCCACATGGAATCGTACAATTTTGGTTAGTTACAGTTCGGCTTAAAAACGCCAAGTTTACATATGCACATTTTGTGATTTTGGGACAAGATTAATATGTTTATTGTAGGTAGGTTTCGAAAGAGGTAACTTAACGATTGGAATAATTTTGTTCACAATGAATATGGCGTATTCACAATGCGGTGCGCCACCTACCGATTCCCAACTTCGGGGTGACTGTCTTTTAAGCGTGGTGGTGCTGTATGAATAGTATTCTGATGCTTCATAAATGGCAAAAACGAAGGAAGAATTGAACAAAAATGGTCTAAATACTGAAAGAAAATATACGAGATGTGTTGTTTACTTTTAGTCTTAGGCCATACACGGTAAAGACGATTCCTACTCACAATATGCAGGCATTGCGATAATATTTAGTGCGTGCCGTGGACGATCTCTGTCTAACACTCGGTTCAATGACGCTTGATGCAATTACAGAATTAAGAGGATGGGAAATATCTGCTAGCACTTTAGTAAGACTGTTCGATTGAGTTTATCAAAGTCCCATTTAAAATATTTCCTCCCAGCACACTTAGTCTTGGTTCATGACGCTGAGTTTGTTTAATTCGTGAAAAGACAATAAAAAAGTATACATTGCGTTCCATAGCAGGTGGATTGCCATACGTTTCTCTTATGATTGCATTGTATATTAACGAAAAACCTCAAACCACTAAAACTTCATCAACCACTGGTGGCGAATTTCAGTAAACACTTAAAATATAATATACATACTTCGAGGAAGTCTACAGCGCAGGCGCGGATCCAGGGGCCAACGGACGCGCCCCCTCTTTTGAAACCAAAAAAATATACTATACAATTTTGAATAAAACGGGCAACCACGCCCACCCGGATCTGGAAGTGGGCCCTTTCGGTGGATCCTTGATCCGCCCCTGCAGCACACTAAGCAGAACACCTGGAATACCTACCAATGATGAAACGTCCATCAATAATGCAAACGACGTGCCATCTTTACAGGAACAGGACACGCCCTTCCTCCTGGCACCACTTGCAAATGTTTCACATCCATCCGGCGAGAAGGAACTGCCAAAAATAGATAAACACAATGTGAGGTATCACCAAAATAGGGAGGTTTTGAATCTTTACAAAATACGAAAACGAAACCGGATACGTTATAAATTATTGTTACTTCGCTATTGAGTCTCACGGTAGGAAAATCAAAAATATAGTTATTGGTATATTACAATAGAGTAAAGTATAAGCAGAAATATAAACTTTAAATGGCATTTATTGGATATAAACGGATCCAAACATAAGACCACTTTAAAAAAAACCCGCAGTTTTGAGAAAATCGCACATAAAGTAATAAAATAACAAATAAAACTTGCTTGATGGACGCTTTCCTGTATGAAAAATGGCCGAAAATCTATTATAATTAAATATAAGTACCACAGTACTCATAATTAACGAAAATATATTTTTTTAAAATTTGACTTTAATCATTTTTATGATTGACTTAATTTGTTCTCACCTACGATGCCACTCAGTTTGTTATTACATTAAGCCGGGCACTCACTGCGTCGTACGGCGGTCGCAAGACTGAACTGTCGCTCCCTGTGTGTGTGGTTGTCAGACGCGATGGCAGTCTTCTACTCGTCGGCCGACGGGTTTTTGAGTGATTCAACAGGGAAATCACAAAAAAAAAACGTCGACCGACGAGAAGAAAACTGTTTTGGAAACCACACACACAAAGAGTGACGGTTTAGTCGTGCGACCGTCGTACGATCGCCGGATGACGCAGTGAGTGCCCGGCTTTAAGTATAAGCAACTTTAGAATAGTTGAATATTCTATTTATATATTTATTTGTTGTATTGCAGTGCACATGCATTTTCAAAGTCTGTTACTAGAGTGACTGTCTTAAATTGTTAGAAAGCACTACGCTTCAAAACAACGTATCTGCCGATTAATGCAGTCACGTAACTAGACCTATACAACTTTAGAAAAGACTGAAAATTTGATTACGCATGCGATTCTGAAGACACATTCGTTGTTTTTGTAATTACTTACTTGGTTGCCCTGTCTATATATGTACAAACTGGTTTGCTAGTTCCTCTTGTTCGGAAACCATTCATCTTCCATTGTATCTAAATTTAATTTATTTTTTTATAAATTATTATTTCGCGTCACATCCAATAAGTTTCTCGCCACTTACAAAATGACACCTACTTTCAAAAACAATTCTCAATATGAGGCATGGAAGTGACATTGTTATGTTAGATTGTGGTAAAGAAACTAATATCCATCCAGGTTCTAACCAGAGACCTCGTGATTGGAAGGAAAGCATGACAGCCACCAGGCTATAAAGACACCTCTAATGACAGCATCTATTCAATTATTATAAATTAAATTTTGTCTAACGTAAAATTGACGCAGAATATCTTCAGATAATTCTGCTTTTTTGCTTTGGCTATTTACTTAATTTTGTTTCCTCGGTCTTTATCAATTATGTGTCACACTCATGTTAGCATACCCTTTGGTTAGTTGGTTCAATGCATTTCACTAAAGTTAGTTTTCAATAGAATTTGGTAATTCTCGTTAGTTAGGCCTATATTTAACAGGCGGTTTATCATTGATATCTTTCAGTTACCCCATCTCCTCATTCCGTCAGTCGGCCGATCCATTGTGCGGTCGATCAGATCACGTATTGTTTGTTAGTAAGTAGTAGTTACTCAATTAGAGAAAGTCTTTTGTCGGGACATGTCTTCATTTCTTCGGACATTACAAAGAGGCACAATTACTCTGAGCGCGTAAATAATGCGCGTAAGAACACGCAAACCTTACCTCATCTGCGGGAAAATGTATAAATGTATCTCCATTGGCGACGAGGTCTTGATTAACGTTGTAGGTAACAATTGATATCAGTTTACTGGCTAGAAAGAATATCCCTTTATCTTCGTCACTTCCACTGAAATGCATAAAATACAGTATACCATTTTTGAAAACTGTAGACTGTAATGGTCTATACAATGGTTATGTAGTAGGCTGTATATCGCACCAGTGACGCTACGGAGGGGCACAAAGTGTGCTCTTATACTGTACATTTTCTGTTCTCTTTTCGTTTTTGTAATTGTCTATACAATTATAGGCCTATGCTGTTCTTTCTAGGAAAATCAAGTGTAGATCCTTAACATTTTTAGGCATATGTACAGACCGTCCAGAGCTGTTTCATGCTCGTAAGATCTGGTAACAACAACCTTTCCATATTGTTGGCTCGCTGTGCAAAGCGACTATTACCGATAAATTATACCCATATTCCACATCTGTCATAATTACTGCATAAACTATGTTGGTCACTAAGCCATAACAGGTTTTAGCATTAGATTTTGGTAGACTACGTAAGTGGCTGCAGTTAGGTACACTATGGCGTATCCGGAATGGGGAGAGGGGGTTGTTCGGGTGCTCGAGCACCCTTTCCCCCTTCGGAAGAAAAAAACAAAATTAGTATACAAATTTGAAAATCTCGGTCTCGAGCACCCCTTTCAGTAGAAAGGAGCATCCCTTCCTATAGGAGACGGACTATACTGTGATAAAAAAAAACACCCCAAAATTATAAATTGTACTATAAAGAACGTGTCAATAGTGTAAAAACAGAGGGAAAAGATTTTTTTTTGCTTGTCAAAATTAAACCCTGGTTCGAGCAACCCCCACCCCCTCCCCTTCATCAAGTCCTGGACACGCCCCTGGTACATAGATTTGTACCAGATGTTTAAAAATATATACGAATCATCACAATATTAATTTAATTTCTACCTAGTTTATATAAAATAACCAACCTTTCTATCAATGTACTGTCGTATGATTGATTCCACATCAATGATATACTACATGTTTCCCCTAAAATAGTAAATTAAATTAATCATAAACAGTAAAAATTAAGTGAAATGACGTTACGATAATCAAATTAAATTTGTGAATATTATTATTTAAAAAAATTACTTTCGATTTGAAGCCTAATTCAATATTTCAGTAAATATTGTCTTTATTAGCATGAATAAGAAAGTATAATACATACTTCAAGCAATGCGATACACGCCATCGTGAAATAATTCAATATTTCGACATAAATATCACCATCAGGAGTGAAAGTTTGTCCAAAATTCTCCAGCTTATAAGCATGTAAGAATGTTAACCAATCAGTATTATTGTTAAACTAAATTCAGAATTATTTTCAAGTATTAATTAATCATAACTAACCTAACATTTGTGAAATCAGAATTATTATTAAGTGATTAACTAATCGTAACTAACATAACTAAAATAAAATGTGTGAACACAGTAACGACTAGATTCATAGTTATAAGTTCAACGATACCTATATAATTAGAGAAAGAGTTCAGTTGATGCTTTCAACACATTGTTAAGCAATGGCTTTATTCGTCTAATAGCAAACGCCCTTTTGTACAGTAGAAGGGACCAATCATCATGGATATGAATAATATTAGTATTTGAGAAAATTTATTCTAATTTATTTTCTACCTTACTAATTTAATCACGTCTATGTATATTTTGCAATCGTAAAATATGCTGAAACACAATTATCAATGATCACATACTACACTATCTGCAGATCTCTTTAAGCCTAGTTATTAAACAGCCGTATCGGTCTTACCAACGTAACCGCTATTACAACCAATGAATTGGAAATGGTATACAATAGAACGTCTATACTACATGGGAGTCTGGTTTTTAGTATTTATGAAGTACGAAACCTTTATACTGTTATAATGTTATAAGTTTTACTTTTTTAGTTAGGTGTCTAGGTGGTGTATTAAGACATTTTCGTCATATTCGCCAGTTTTTTTTTCTAGAAAAGGTAGTCGTTCTCAAATGTTAGTAAAGTAATCATCGTTAGGCTTATCACTGCAATTACTTTCAATTAAATTCTTAAGCATCCTATTAGCTACATTTAAGGAATAGCCATTCCAAGACATTTACTTTTTTATGGTACTGGTAATAATTTTGATTCATTAAGAGTGCAACGTTTATGAGCCAGGGATACAATCTACGAATCCATGAAATGTTGTGTTTCCATGAGGCAAAGCTGCAGGCCGAATAATGTTGGCCGAATATATTGACATGTATGAGTACTTTTGCTTTTAGGTATAGACCAATCCGAGAAGAATGGCGCCCTCTATTGTCGCCGCCATTACTGGGGAACTTAAATTTCCCAAAACAAAACAGCGTCAGCGATGATTATAACGACATGGTGTGATAAGGCCTACCAAGGATCGTCGTGTATTCATTGTTATTTTGGTCTTCGAACTACATAACACATACAAGATAAGTATATTTTGTTTTGGAATGGGAAATTAAGTTCCCCAGCAATGGCGTTGACAAAAGAGGGCGCCGTTCTTCTCGGATTGGTCTATATACAGTACCTATTTTGTCTTAGAAATAAATTTAAGGTCAAGAAAATGTACATCATACTATTCTCAAATGATTAAAAAGTAACCCTAATTTTTTATGGAAAGAGTTAAGTTAGCATATAAAGTATGTGCTTTCTACTTACCTTGTGGAGAGTATGGCTTTATAGAGAACAATACTGATGAAGTCGGATGTATAGACACGTCATTGTGTGGACCCCGTGCTTTCGATAATGTTCCCACTAAATAAAAAACAAATGTCACTCTTCATATCGTTTTAAAGAATATATGTTATTATTTCTTATACTGAATTTATTGATTGAGAATAAAGACTAATAAAACTTAATGATTTCCTATCCAGAACGACCAAAAATCTTGAAAATTAGTTTCGGAATGATTAAATTTAAAAACAATTACATGTTAACGATTTTTTTCTGGATAAAACATCTTATCTTGAAATTTTATGAAATACATAACATTATCATGGATATTATAAGAATAATATTATACCAAAATTTACTTACAGGAAATTAAAAACATCGTCTTTCCCGACCAATCGACTTCACATATGTATAAATATTTTGTTTCTTGAACAACATAAAGATTAAAGACTCTAAACAATCAGGAATTTATTTATTCTAGTATCGGGCGTATTTTTGACCGTATATAGAAACATCATTTTGATCTTCAAGTTGTCTTATTCATTAGAGAAACTATTTCATTTTTTGTACTGGTACAAACGGATTATTTGAGGGAATTTAATGATCTTGAATCTGATATAAAACTTGGTGTGATTGGTTCGGTAGTTTTATCGAAAGATAGAAAATATAAAACATATCCAATCGAAACTTTGGTGTTTTTGGCTATAGAAATTAACTACTACGCAGCAGAGTGATTGATCTTGGTTTCCCTGAGTTCGGATAGCAAATGATAAAAACGTTTACATATGATTGACGCGCAGCAGATATTCATATCAGATGTTGGCGAGGCCTAGCGGAACGCTCTGGTAAGACATTTTGTTCGATGTTGAATTTGTTGATTGTTACTTTTTTTCTCTCTCTAGAGTATTTACAAAATTTGAATGGCGATGGTAATGCAATTCGATTAAGATTTGAAAATCCTGTTTTTTTTGTTGGTGATTAATGATTAATGTTATTCTTTCATTGTCTAAATTAGATATTGAGATTCAAAACAAATTGAAAGACATCACTTACCGGCCTCATCACTGTACGACAGTAGCTGTTGGTCGTCTATACCCAGCTTCTTACATTCTGGAGCAAATGTACTTCTTGCTTGCTCATTACTGGCCATGAATCGTTGCAGTAATGAATCTATAGGATTATAATTTATTTTTATTTATGACCATGTGAGCACACAGCAATTATGAAGATGTCAGATAGCCACATACACGTTATAGCTAGTGGTAAATAAGGCGATATTCCCTTAACTAATCCTAATGTAAATGTAATTAAATAGTCCCAATTTGGGCATAATTAATTGCATTTAGTTAAAAAAAGAATTCCTAAAATATGCCCAAAACGGATTAAATTAGAATTTTCATAAAACACAAAATTCACGGAAACGTAGGACTAGGCCTATGCCAGAAATTTTGAGATAAAATATTTTGGAAACAGGCCTTGGATACGCCCTATTCCATGTTTCTAAGATAATTATCTTTGAATCATCGGGACTGGGAAAGTCACTTTGAGCTTCCGTAAAAGGTTCATTTACACGGTAAGGTGGCCATTTCGTGCTTCTGTAAAATAATCTCGTTACGTTATTTTAAATGTCAATTCATGGTTTTTTTTTTCTAAAATAAATGTTGAGAATGAATATGAATTCACATCAAACTATGACGGAATTAGACATAGGAATCAATGACTTATTCTTAAAGTAACGGTAAATTATAATTAGATCAATGAATTAACTGATTATAAATAGTTTTCTATTAATTTAACTCAACAAAAGCTAAAAAATAGTTAAAAATGGCAAGTCAACCAATCATGTTGAAGATGCATCCTGCGTGGTTATGTTTAGATTTTTATGATGTAAGTTAAATAGTATATCTAAATATCCTGCCATAGTTTTAATATAAGAATGGCTTGCATGTCAAATCGTTGGTGTAAACCAAGTTATAGAATAATTATTTATAATCTGTTTATTTATTGTTTAGTTGCAGTTGCAGCATTAGTTACCCAATGTAAATTAAGGTAAAGGGCCTAGCATTAATGTCTTTAGACTTTTATATGTCTACAGGTCATAAAATATTTTGAACAAATCAAATGTAACAATTAGGCCTACATCTACCTGTTTTTGTTGGCAATGCTCTGAATGCTTCCAGCAGAGAAACTACAAAAACAATAACATAAGTTAATTCATCGAAACTGAATACTTTTTAGCTGATCCGCTACATAGCGGGATCAGCTATTGTAATTGTAAGAGATCTTTTTCTTTTTTAGCTGATCCGCTACATAGCGGGATCAGCTATTGTAATTGTAATGGATCTTCTTTATTTCTTCTTTCTTTCTG
>JAOTQE010054581.1:0-20169 GCA_025631205.1 Nesometra sesokonis
GTATTGTGTACACAGAATCATTGGTTTTTTGTGTAATTTCAGAAAAAATAGTGTAATTTCAAAAGAAATAGTGGAAAAATGACAGAAATAGTGAAAGAGTGAGATTGACTGGAAAATAATGAGACTTCTGCCAAAATAGTGAGACTTGGGAGCTCTGAGTGAGATTACAGCTTTGGTATGCGCTATTCAGTTACCAATACTATTCAATTTTGGATGTTCCTACCATGAGGCTTAAAAATAAGAATCACTCAAAAATGAAATGTTCATTCATTGTTGTCAAAAATTCTATTGTACTCAAGAATAATGATAATCCTCTCTGGTGAACGTTATCATTTAACAAATATTGACTTCCTAGATTTACCAATCATCATGCTGTGTCAGTCACATAACATATCCTAGAGGGACCAAAACATTCATGATTGCAATTATTATGATGCAGATTTTGAAGTGAAAAAAAAGTAAATTTACATTGCAAACCAATCTAACTGCAAATTTGTAAATTAGAAAATTTAAAAACTAATGTTTAATTTCATGATTACATTTCAGATAAAAACAAATGAATTGCTAAAGTAAACTAGCACATCTTTCTTATCTTTTGAACTACACTTACAGCAGTGCTAAACTGATTACAACATGTTGTAAAGTAAGATATAAAAATAAAACTGCTTTTAAATTGTGTCCGTTTTTGACCTGATCTGTCTTTCTTTGTTATAATTTACACTTTTCACCAGTTTTCTCCTATTAATTACCCTTTGAAAAAAATAACTCTGTTAACATGGTAGATAATGGTAGTGACAAGGTAGATAAAGCTAGTTAACAGAGTTAACCATCAAAATCTACCATATCAAGGGATACTACCTAGGATAAGGTCAGTAATGCTCTACAAGTATACATAGGAAAATACACCCAATATTTAGAATAACATCAACAGACAGGGTAATTATACTACCTTGCTAGTTAGTTCTCTGTGGTGCTACTGTAGGTAGATCTCCCTAGTAATTTAACATACTGTAGTAGATCTACCTAGTCAGAGGGTGTTATTTTTTCAAAGGGTAGTCCTAAAAAATCTTTATGTTGCCCATACACACCATTTTTGAGGATTTAGGTTGGTTAGCTAGAAAATCCTTTTTTCTACAGTAGTAATCACCTACTATTGTACTGCATTACTGTTTTTAAAAATTAAACAGAACTTTTGGGATAACTTTTAGTACATTATTTCTTACACTTTTTGGGATAATTTCATGTACTGTATTTCACCAACAAATCAAGAGGGTATGAAATTTTTAAAAAAAAGGCTGCAATTGATAAATTCTTGATCAGACGAACTTGGGCAACAGAGTTTTTTAGACCTTAAGTATTTAAAAAAAATGTTTAAATAAAATCATAGTATTTTGTAGGTTGATGGTAACCTTTCTACAGGGTCACTTCATTTGAACAAATAGGTATTAAATTAATAATCTCCAGAAATGTAATTGTAAAGACACTTTTTAAAAACTATACAATTTCCGTATTCATTGGAGAAGAGGTTTTCATAAATTACGTGTATTATTTATTATTTTATTATTACAATAGCTGGTCGAATCGGCAGAGAATAGCCTGTCTCCAAAACAATGTTCTGGACAATGACCCCTAGTACGTTATACGATCGCCAGTGTGGGGGACCAGTTGTGGAAGATTGGGGTATGCAGAACAGAATAAGAGAAACCTCAACTTGCATTGGTGATTGTAAAATACATGCTCCGCCCACCTACACTACTCGTGTTACTGTATTCAAATTGCTGTACATTTTCATTAGAAATACGTTTCAAACCGTTTTTAAAAACACATTTGTTGGCATTATTCACTAGACCCAAGAGGTTTTTAACACATCTAAAATTACAAACAACGTGGGTATGAATTATTTATTTTGTTTACAGACGTATTAATACTTGAAAATGACCAAAACATTTTCAACATTAATCTTGAAATTAACTAGCTCATATCAAAGTAACATCGAGTGAAGAAACTGACAATGGAAATTAATGTGAAATATTTAAAAATTGCTTAATTAGGTATATACCGGGTGGGCATAAAAAAATTGCCCTATTTAGACACTGGATATCTTCATAACTTCTTTTCTTCAGTTTCTAAAAATGTACACACTCAAGGAACACCATGTTCTTAGTATACAGACCAAATTTCCAATTCATCTGATAAGAATTCTGTTCATAGGACCAAAATAAAAATAATGAGTCAAAAACGCAAATTCCGGAGATTTCTGTTATGTCTATTGCGCGCAATCTAAAATGGAATCATTTTCATCCACGAGGCCATTCTTTTTCTCCTCAAAAACTTGTATTTAAAGTTTCTGTGCAACTATTTCTTTTTTGTCAAACCATTATAGTTATCATATTTAAAATTTGTGTTCGCTGTACAGTTTTAATTCCTATTCTTTGGTCATATTTCTCACAAAACTCCGAGAGACTCTAGGTTTATCACAATCTGTCCCTGCAATTTGTCAATGCAGATTTTTTTCTTCTGTGAACAAAGTGCTTTTTGCATATTGTGAAAATATTTTTTCGGAGCAAACAGTTTTGGGTCAACGTCCACTGCACAGCTTTCCTTCTAGAATGCCTGTTCTTTCAAATTTTCTAATCGTATTGTTAACTGAACTTTTATTCCAGTTTTTTTTCTCATGAAGCCTTAAAGACTTTCACAATTTTTTTTCTCTCTCCAGCACGTTTTTTAAAACATGTTGCTATCAACTTCTTGTTCGCACCAGAAAAAAAAATGTCTAGATTCAACGAAACTCATACTTAACTGGCAGAAGAGTGTCTTAAAGACTAGTGCTAGACATTTTTTTCATATGATCCTTGATTGGTGCATGTCATACAGGCTCATCGTGTGCTTTATTCATGACATCTGACGCGCGATATAATGTGGGTCACCGGAACGCATTTTTGAAGGCTGTTTTCATTTTAATTAACCCTGTATAAAAACTACTAGGGTTATGGACTTGAAAATTGGTTAATATAATACCAACATAATGTTATTTGAATGTGTAAAGCTTTAAATAGTTTGATCAAAGTATAGTGGAGCAATATATCATCAAAGTCCGGGAAATTTTTTTATGCCCACCCGATATATATACACTGAGGAATTATCAAAATTGTAGAGCCATCTTGTATTAATGTTCTCTGCTAATTTTCAGCAAAATTAGGAGCAAGTAGTTTTAAAAATACCCTTATTTCTAGTATTATGGTCATAGTAGAATCAGTTGGCACAGCGGTGTGTTTTCAAACTTCCAATCACGAGGTCGGTGGTTCAAGACTCACTCTGGTCCGCTGTTTGTGTTCCTAGCCAAGACAATATCCACATTGCCTCTCTTCACCCAGGAGTATAAATGGGTACCTGGGAGGTACAAATGCCATATGCGCTGATTACAGATGCAACATTTTGGAATGGATTGTTTTCTATAGCGTTTGTTCCAATGAATGAAGGTAATAAAGCGCTTAGAGGCCTTTGCAATAAGTGCTATATAAATGTCACATATTATTATTACTTTTCTTCAAAGTAAGCAAGTTATTTTTAAATCAACTGTTTGTCATTTTGCAAGTGACCATACAATGTATCTTTAAGGCATCAACAAAATATCCAAACATAGGATAAATAGTGATGTATCTTGGTACTGTAGTATTATATTATTGGCCTTTCTGTATGAACGTTCACTGAGTGATTGAGCAAAAGCATCATATTAATTTGCTACTTCCATTTCAATAACTCGAATTTTTTCATCAGAGTCCGTGAATGATTGTAATAAATTGCACTCTTTCCATTTACATTACAGGAATTCTCAATTAACTGAAAGTTTCTTTTCTGCTACAGTACAGTAATTAATCAAAACTACAAATTGTTATAATATTCCATCTTCTTAATCAGAATTTGAACTCTAGCACTTTTCTATTTTGAACCATAGGGAAGTACAGATTTGACATGTTATTAAAGGGCACCACTAACAACAATAGAGACATTCACACACGCGAAAAAAAATTGAGAATCGGTTTTTGCATCGCGATTGAAAAATCAATTATATTGTGTGTGTGAACAAAAAAACGCCAAGAACTCTCGCGATGGTGATCCAATTCGCAGTTCTTCTTGCAATTTTTCAGAATTATCATAATTCGCCGAGTGCTATGTGTATATGAATCTGTTGGGCGTGTATCTTTTGTGTGTATGAAGTACCAGAGAACATTTTGTACAAAATGTATGATAAAATATAAATCTTTAATAACACAATGGCATACATCTCTACTTGGAAGTTTTATTCACAAAGTACGTTCCCGAAAGATCCGGCAAAGAATTGTGCGGTACTGCGTCTGGACAATTACGTTCATGATCTCGACCAGACGTATTAATTCACATACTGATGAGTTAAGTTCAGTATTGAATTTTGAAACGTGACAGGCAGCATTTTAACCCCTGTTGAATGAATACAATGATTTTTAATCACTGTATATTCTAGATTCCCTTTCCATATTTTGTTTCTTTGCTTCCTTGTAACTATAATTATTAAAAAACTAAGCATTACTAAACCAATTTAATATTCTTAATGTACATTATATGAACTACTGTATCTGCAAAATTTTCCAACCTATGCCCTTGTATCCACTCAAGAGAGATCATGAACGTAATTTACCAGACCTAGTACTGCTCATTTCTCACTAGGATTGTTCGAAAATTACATCGTGTACAAAATTTACAAATGTTATATTTTCTTCTTTGAAGTTGATTAATGGACCTTTCAGTATTTAATTACTGAGAAAGGGATGTTCCTACATTGGGCAAAGAGGCCTACTCATCTTACGGAACTGGGAACCTGACAAATTGATAAATAGTACTGTACCACAGGCACTGGCCTTGGGGAAACCGAACTTGCCTTAATGTACTTTTTTTAACAACTATCCAAGTGGGATAGTTGGCTACTGTTTTAAACTAGCCCAGGGCATATTTTACTATCCCACTATATTTTCATATTAAAGGTTTGTTATCTTCCTGTAAAACTAACACAAGACACTTGTAGCTAGGTCAACTCACAAAAATGAAAGGATTGTTTATAACTGTTTCTGACATTAATCTTACATGAAAAAAAATTAAAACAGTCGGTGTTTTTTCAAAATATTTTTCCACTTATTCAGGACTACTGTAGCAATGTAGCATAGATTAGACCAAATTTAACAATAAACATCAAATGGCAGCATTATAAATTTTAAAACTCTATTGGACAGCCGGGAAACATGGTGAGGTAGGTTACAGTACTGTATGTAGCCCGGCATGTTTTCAACTAGACATTGTCCACTGGGCTTGTAGTACTAAATCGAGTCCAGGTAAATCACCCGTTTCATGCTTGGTGTCAGGTCATTGTAACCACTTTTGATTGTTGGTAATGGACAGAAATTAACACTATTCAGTAGAAATTTATTGAATTCAATAAGAGCTATTGTATAAGGTTTTACGTTAGCAAACATTGACAATGACATAAAAACAGCACCATACAAAATGGTTAATTTCAAGTGAAATTCAACAGCATAGTGTACTGTACATGACTGAGCACAAACACCAATTATTGGCAAAACATAGTTGTGCCCCCTTATTTGGTGCACCGACTCTAAAGTAGATGGCCAAAATAAATAAAAGACATACTGTACATATAGGGCCATGTTTAACATTACAAGGGTACTGTACACAACATGCAAAATGGGCAAATAACCTTTTTTTTTATGAATTTTCTTTGTTAAAATCAAAACCATACACCATGCCCACTCGGGTTCGGGAAAGGGCGCACCCCTCTTCTCCCACCCCCCTCTTTCAGGGATGTGGCAAGAAAAATCCAACGGTCGGCAAACACAACGACAGTAAGGCTGGGTGATGAGTAATTAAAAATATTTCTAACTTAGTGTAGGGTGGGTGGTATGTTGAAATCAGGCTGGGTAGAAGGCATTAAAATTGGCTTTAGGGAGGGTGGGACATTTTTAGGGTGGGTGGCACCGCCAATGTCCGCCCAACAGAATTCCATCCCTGCTCTTTCACTGGATCCGCTCCTGGAAGTATCACGCTCTCATCCACTTCACGCTACTGAAACTGAAAATAAGCTCCAGGTCTATGAGCCTTGGTTTTAGAAAAGGATTTGCTTACCAAGTAGACCTAGGAACTACAGGAAAAAGTACTAAAACTAAGGTATCACCATAACAAATAAAGAATTCCAATGCTGGAAGATACAAAGGGCAAGGAGTTCAGTAATTTCATGGCTAATGCTTTATGGCTTCCAAGTAGGCTATTGTCACGAAGTACAATACATAAAAGCTATAATTTTACACAAAACAAGTTCCTGTGTGAGATTAAAAATAACTGGATGGCATTTTTAGAAAACTGGTGATATTCGTTGAGTTGTGCACTGAACTATCAAGATAACTGGTATTTTCACAGCAGTGCCATGCTCTTGTTTTACATGCAGGGGCACATCCAAATTGTTGGGGGAGACCTGACCTCCTAAAAATTTGAGTATATTTTTTTCTAGTAAAAAGATTGATGTTGTGGAGATATAGTATAGTACAGTACTGAATGAATACTGTAATTGTAGGCCTCACGCTAGTCATCATTAATAATTGAAGACCAGAACTTAACTACTGCAAAACGTCAGTATAAAAATTAAATCACCAATTCCCACTGGCCTCAGCCAAAGTTGCTAGTTTCACTCACAGGTCTGATCCCCCCCCCCCCCACCTTCCTTTCCATCCTGGCTTCGCCCTGAGACTAGAGAGCCAAAATATAAAATAGCGGACTGTTCTTTTGATAAGATGTTAAGTAACTGGACCTGTGAATTAGCTTGGTTTGATGTTAAAAAAAACAGTACAGGATTCGGAGAAGAGTACAGTAGGTGATGGGTCTTCCATTTGCTGCCTAATTCCTGAGATGTCTGCTTCAGACTTTTGTGGATTATCCTCACACACAAAATAAATCAATCCAAAATTGTAGATCTACAGTATTAGCTGTGTTAAATGAGGTAGCCAAAAAAGTGAGTGATGTGTGGGAGGTACTAATTATGTCAACAATGAAATCATAAAATCTATAGACAAACTCAATAAACCAAAATGATGAACTATTGCCTTATTTGAGATTTTAGAATTAAGACTGTTAAACTCTTTTGGTTTTAATTGTTTATTTAAAATAAAGCAATAAAATTAAAAATAAAATTATCCATAGAAGAAAAAAATTCTCCCATGACTAGGTTCTCATGATTGAGAGAACCCATTTTGGATGCCTCACACATACCATTTTGTCACGCATGAAAAGGATTCGCAAAAGAACGTTGGAGTATTGAGAAACCCTCAAAATCAAGTGAAAATGCCCAAAACATTTGACCTTGGCAACTTGCATGAAGCTTCTTCCCCTCCCCACCCCCAGCAAAAAAAGAAAAAAAAACCGCCAGCATGGCATTCAGTAGGACTCATAATTTATATCAATTCATGATCATTTTGTTTCAATAAATCTTTTTATTTAATACAATATGATTTTGTAAAGCTTTGCTCATTTTCGTTTGCTTCTATCAAAATGCAATTTTGTATTCATGTTGGATAGTAATTGTTTTAGATATAGGACTAAAGGGTCAATTTATGACCATTTATAAATCCCTGATGACACAAAACAAACACATCAACTTTACTTTATTTGACAATATCAAATAAATCTTATCAGTATCTGAAGGTAGAAGCAGAGGCTTAATACGGAGCCTAGACATATTTTTATTCAATCAGTAATTATGGTCATGAAGAAGTTCTAAGATAAGATAAGAATTGTTGGGAGGTTTAAATACGTCCATGATTGGACATAGTATACTTGAAGCGCCGCTCCTTCCAACTATCTTGATGGGTCTCAATAACTTCAAAAAGATGACAACCGCCGAGCAAGCATAGGCCTAAGACATCTTGAAGTTATTGCAATGTTTAGCACACTTTTTCGGACATTTATAAGCAACAAGCTTTCCAACTAAAGTCAATTATATATATGCAATTTAAAAGTAAACTTACATGAGCTAGTAAAACCCATAAATATGGACAAACAGCAACAACAATACATCCACTTCTAACAAGTGTTACACAAGCAACTGAGCTGTGTTGTTTTCTTTTTGCCTAGATTCACTGAAGCGTGACGATTGCCGTATACTGTAATCAGTGAGTCGCATTCAACATCAAGCATTAACCGACGATTTGCTCACCTGATGAAATATCCGGGGCACCAATTAGATCAATGTGAATCAATATCGCAAGTCATACGTCACAATGGCTGTTCGAATTGCATTTTATATTTTGAATAAATCCAAAACAGCAGTCATGAAATTTATGGAGGAGGAGGTAAATCCGAAAAATCATCCATGGACAGCTGGAGCCTCTCCCGAGGAAATCGGGTCCTTATGAAGCTCAGCATTTTTTACGCAGTGTTTTTTTTTTTTTTAGTTTACTTTCGGACGGTCGTGATTTGTTTTTTTTTCTGTTGTATTTTCTGTATTTAAAGTCTTCTTATCTAATTTCTGGATAATAATCATTCTCATGGCTTTAGGCGCCACCGTATGGTTTACACACTGTAGCCTAAATTCGGCATATGACTAGACCTAATGACATTAGTAGGCTAATAGTAATGTTCATGAAATTAATTTTCAACAGTACCATGCAGACTGTAAATCCCGATTTTGGTTTTGACAAGCAAAACAGGTGCTTGTAATTAGCAGGTTCACTTTGCCTCTGAGCCCAACATAGACCAGGAAGGGATGGAGGCAGGATTGTGAATTAGGTGGGGAGGGGGAAACCCCGATGGTTTTGACGAAGAAAACAGGTGCCTTGCGTCTGGTAATCCTTTTATACAGCCACTATTTTTATTAATCCGTTCTCAACCATAAAACAATTAAACAAATTTGAGTCGCTATTTTTGGAGAGTGGGAGAGGAAAACGAAAGCGGAATCTAAGCCCCCCCCCCCAATCCTGGATCCGCCCCTCTTCGGTGGATCCTGGATTCGGGTTTTGACCAGGGGCGGATTTAGATGGGGCGATCCGGCGCGCGCCCCCTCTAATATCGTCAAAAGTACGTGTGCGCCTTCTTATGTTACGTGCGCCGCCTCTTGTTACCTCAATATGCAAACAACTGCATACAACTACTACCTAAAATACATAGTCGAAATACAAGCAAAGAACTTTTTTTCTTGTTAACACTGGACACGCCCACCCGGCCAGGAATTTTGCGCCCCCTCTTTCACACGATCCTGGATCCGTCCCTGTTGACAGCGCCGAGCCTTGTTTGGCTATATATATAAACTTTATTTTAACACGATACTCGTTCAGTCCGAAGACTGTTCTTCCACGAGTTCGTGAATATACAATTACCGTATGTAATGTAATAATAATCACTTAACTAAAACAATTTACCAATGCTACATAACTATATACAGAAAATAATTAAGTGTGGGTAGAGAGGCTATAAACCCAGGGGAGGACAAATATACCTCCCTTTTCACCAAGAAACATATAAGATAGAGGGAACAAAGTTGATGCATTAAAACGATTCGCTAATTTGTTAGGCCTAGTGCTTTTTCTGATTTTGTGTTCATTATTAATGCTATTTCGGTTTTCAAACACAATCGCCTTAAAATCAGGAATTTAACTTCTCTTAACACTGTGTAATGAGCCCATTTTTTATTTGAGACACTCTGGATATCAGTGAGGTCGCAAATAATTGTTATCCTCATGATAAGACCAAGAAGCGTATAGGGTCTACTAGGTTATGATAGAGTAGAATTAACTGTTTCCCGGTTAAAGACAAGACATTACATTTAATTTTAGATTCATTATTGTACCAGGGAGTTATTGTTGATTATTTCTTTTAAAGGCATAATTTGTGTGTAATTTGATATTTTTGTTTTATTAATTGAACATTCTCATAATGAACTAAATGCATGAACCTTTCATACGTACAAATGTGAAGGATATATTTCAAATATTAGCTGTTACTGGTACTTTTACTTATGGTAGGCCTAGTTTATCCATGTGAAATATAACAACTAGCATTAAAATAAATGGGAAAATAAAATGAATAAAAGTAATTATGCTTATTACCGCCACCAAGGAGGTTGGCGGTTATGGTTTTCATCAATGTTTGTTTAATTTGATCTTGTTTGTAGGAATTTCCATGTCTCAATTGTCCGATATCAAAATTGGCCATGTTTAAGTTTGCAGGGGTGAATTAAATGAGGGCTACCACGAAGGTCCTCCCTTATAAATTGACATATTTATAGATCGAAAAAAAAACAGTATGAAGGCCAACAAACCCCCAGGATATTATAGGTATACGGTTCATGAGTGACGAATGATACCAGTGATTCAATTCAAATGTATCCATCATTAAAATTAATAAATATAAAAATAATAATCTTAATAAGCCTGATCAACGATTTCTTTCTTTACTTTCTATAATCTTTGCTTGAACTTCCCAAAGTTTATAGAGGGCGCTTTACTAAACAAATTTTCTACGGATGCAAATTGCACAGCGCGAAATTGTGAAAACAACATAATATTCAAGCGTTTTACCAAGGTTTTACTGCGGTAGTGCTGTTGTTTTGTTACTGAGCCTTTATACAAACAGATCGTTACCAGTAAGGCTGTTTTAATACCGTTTACATTATTTAAATTAGTTGATAAATCCAGATACCAGGCCTACCTAGGGCCTAGGCCTAGCTAGCTAGGCCCCTAGGCCTAGGCCGAATCAGGGCTACCCACCACCACACGAAAACCTTGATTGCTGGCGGCGGGGACTGCTGGGCTGGGAAAAGGCTACATAGGTCTAGGCCTAGTCTAGTCGGCGCTAATGCAGAAGAGGCCTCCAGTACAGTTCAGTGTTATTTGAACCGTGACTCGATCTGTTCCTTCAACTTCATTACATAAATTACAATACAATTTGTTTTTTTTTTGTTGGAATACGCCAACACGTTTTCAAGCTAAACGGCACAATAATGTATAACAAATTGTCAAATTTTGTTTTGGTGGTTTTTTACAGTATCTCAGCTGATAGTCAACTGATTTCGTGATTTGTGAAATTGACAACTTTTTCAGTGTCTTTTTTTATACTGCGAACATGCCTGATTTTCATCTCTGTAATAGACCATAGGCATTTTAAAATAATCTATGTATTTCGACAAAAACTGATCTAATTCAGGAATTCATAGTCCGATTTCAATGGCCGTTTCACCTTCCACTGAAAGAACAAATCCCAGTGGCAATTGTGTTCCCATTTGTTGTAGAGCAATTATTTTTAGGTAAAAACTGATTCATTTGATGTCTGATCAGTTTTCTTTAGCCTGTGGAAGGGTGGATAGCCTTTACCCATTTGTGGCAGAGCCAATCCAAATAAGACAAGTCGCAAAGCCAGTTTTCTACAATAGGTAGAAATTTTAAAAAACATTTTTTTTTCTTCAAATCTTGTTTTATTTAAAAAACATACAGTTTAAACATTCAACTTTCATACTACAATAAACATTTTCAGATTTATGATCAAAAAATGTTCAAAAGATGCAATTTAAAATGAGCCTGCTTAGTAAATGTCTGATAAGCAATTTTCAAATGCAGTTTTCTCAAAACTTCATTTGAAATGTTTAGAATTCGATTTTTCATAACTTCGCACTGAAACGTCATATGAAACAAATTTTTTTGCATGAGAAAGATAATAATGTGTAGTTTCATAATCTATAAATAACTCAATTTTTAATTTTTTGACTACATGCCTCATTTAGCTTGACTCTGCCACATTTATTCACCCAGCATAGGTTTGCCTGGTGGATAGTCTTAGCTGTCAATGAAACAATGTGATGGACCAAAGATATGATGGTATCATGCTTCAGGAATGTTTTGTACAGGTGCCCTATGGTGTGTCTTTCCATTGACAGGGCTACATAATATGCTCTCTTTGATTTTATCAGGGGTGGATCCAGAATCCGCCGAAAGGGTGGCGGGGCGCACTTTCCCAGTCCGGGTGGGTGTGGTTGTTAAGTATTTCCTGGCGAGCAAGCTAAAAAAAAAAGTTTATATCCCCATTTCATTACTCTGGTGCCGTATTTTTGGTTCTTGGGTAAATTTTTGACCCGGCGCACCTCATATAAGGGGGGCGCAACCACGTTTTGATGATAAAATGGGGGGGGGGGGCGCACACCGGTTGCGCCCCCTAAATCCGCCCCTGTTTATATTATTATTAAACCATACTAACTTGGGTATAAACCACCGAACATTTGAATTTTATTTAATTACTCCACACACATTTTCATTCCCGAGTATAAGCCACCCAAAAATAGTCCTGTGATACATGTTCAATGTAATGAGTTTATAGGCCTACCAGGGCATTATGTCCACATCACACACTGACTGAGAATCTCTGTTCAATGTTAGTGGGCTTATACTAGGGTATATGTCCACATCACACATTGAGTGTGAATCCATGTTAAATGTTAGTGGGCTTATATTAGGTATATGTCCACATCACATTGGGATTTTATGTTTAAATGTTAAGCTTGTACTACTGTAGAGTATGTCCGCATTACCAGACTGACTGGGATTACATGGTGAATGTATTGGGCTTATACTGAGGTATCCACATTATAACAATGACCGGGATCCCTTGTTCAATGTAGTGGGCTTACCGTATATCGGGGTATATTATCCACATCACCAAACTGCCTGGGATTCCATGTTCAATGTAATTGGTCAATATGGTAAAATAATTATCATTATATGACACTTAGATAGATTCATGCAATCTGATTGGTCGATCGCTATCGATCATTTGGCCCATTTCATGGTGACGTCATGAATCGTGCAATTTTGGATGAATCCATTTACCGTGCAATTTTGGATCCATATGTTTTGCTCCATTACACGCTCGCCGAGACGTGAAAACGCTCGCGGGCACTAGTGCTAACGCTATCACGTGTATGATCTAGGTTACTTCTGACACGGTCGGTAAACAAACATGGAGGGGACGGGGTTTGTTTTGATGACAAACGAGGGTTTAGACAAATTAATAAGCAGTGCTGATTCTGCAAACACAAAGAGACAAATGCAATAAAATGTCAAATGACAAGGATCAATTTACATGTAGGTGTCATATAAAACAAATAATGAATGTTTTTTCATTTGTGCGATGGACAGAATATTTCATGAGGAGAAAGATGAAATGATCCATTCAACTCGGCTACGTCTCGTTGAATGGATCATTTCATCTTTTACCTCATGAAATATTCTGTCCATTGCTCTCATAACATTCATTATTTGTATACTACTGTTTATGCATAATTTGAGCAATGAAACAAGTTAATAGTTCTGGTATTCATCTTTGTAGATTACTGCCAAACCTAGCTTCAATATGCGACTAACTTGCAATGCTGAGGTAGTTAACCGACAACTCTCTGCTCAAGGAATGCGCAAGAAAAGTCAGCAAATCCGAACCTTTCTTTCTATTGGACGTTCAAAGTCAACAGACAGTAAAACAGGTGCAATATTCCTCATGCTGTGTACTGCAAAAGATAGAGTTGGGACAAAATACAAGGTAAGATCCCATTCTTACCTAACACTGGTACAGATTTAACAGATTCAGGCGCGGATCCACCAAGGGGGGGGGGGGGGTCCCAACGAACCCTGTCTCCCCCCTTTTGAAACCAAAAAATACATTTTTTTTGCACAATTTTGTATAAAACGGGCAACCACGCCCACTCGAATCTACGTTGACATGAAAGTGGGCCCTCCCCTTTCGGTGGATCCTGGATCCGCCCCTGAGATTTAAGGGTGGCTTAAGCCCCCGCCCATGTTAACTTTAGGGTCAAATTTTTCTTACTGGATAGCCATAGTGGCTAAGGGTGCTGATTTTTTTTAGCCAAATTATAATTCTGTAGCCAAATTTATGAAAACATTAAAAAACCAATAAAAAGAGCTGCAAAAAGGAAAGCTTTTCGGGATTTTCATTTAGACAATTTGGCAAAAGAGCTTATTTTAATATTAGCCAAATTGGAATTCCAGGAGCCATTGGCGACTTGGCGAATGGTTAGAGTGAGCCCTCTTCCCCCACTTAAAATTGATCTGAAATTTTTTTAAAGTGTATAAAATGACAACGATAGTAACCAGGGGCTGATCCAGAACCCGCCGAAAGGGGGGGGGGCTCACTTTTCCAGCTCGGGTGGGCGTGGTTTTCACTTTTTACCTGACGAGCAAAAAAAAAAATAAAAATTGACTTTTCTCCATTTTGGTGCCCTAGTACCCCTATTTTTTTGACCGTATTTAGGGTATTTCTCGTAAATACGGTCCTGAATCCCCCCTGGTCACCATAGAATTATTGAGTTTTAGGCTCAATAGGGAACCTCAAGACACAAAGCAGGGCATGTTTTTTTTTGCTTGTCAAAATCAAATCGGGTTTTAACTTAAAATCCTGGATCCGCCCTTACTAAGGAAGAATTAGAACAAACAGCCCTTGATAAACTAATGTTAGCTTGTCACAGTGGCGTACTTAGTGGGTGGGGGTGCTGAGGTGCCAGAGCACCCCCCTTCGGATGCAAAAAACAGTAAAATTAGGAAAGAAGTTTGAAAACCTGGACCTTGAGCACCCCCCTTCAGTAGAAATGAGCACCCACTTCAGAGGAAAAGGGCCAAAATCTGACGAGAAACACCCAAAAACCCGAAATTGGGGTAAAAATTGTCAGAAATCCAGCGCAGGTCGAGGACCCCCCTTCGTCAGATCCTGGATACGCCCCTGTGTCATATCAATAGCTCAGTTCCCCACAGTTAATTGTGTTGACATAGAGCCCCGAAAGTGTTTTGGGTCACCATCACCCAGAATAGAATGGGTAAAAAATATGGAGCGATAGTGTGCATTGACTAGCTTTAAAGCCCCATTCCCACATACTGTAGATTAATCTTGGTATAATAATTTACAAAATGAAGTTTATAATCATGTAGCACAACACCAATTATCCACTGTTTCCCGATTATTTACGAATACTAGTACATACCGACAGTGAAATGAATATTTGTAACACCTTTGCGAATGTCTTGCGACTGTTTACTGATGGATACCAATTCAAATTTGAGTGAATACAAACTTTTTAGCATTTATTTGTGAAGAATTTTGATTATATACGATTGTACGATATAGAATGAATGTTTTTCGAATCTTTACGATTAGTTTAGGATTATTTTTGTTTTTTAATGAGTTTACAATCGTAACCTGTTAGTATATATTTGCAAAATGTCCGTAAATGCTAATTATTTGCGAAGTATTTCTGAAATAAACGGTTTGCAGCAAGTGTACAAGGTTGCCGACCTTATTACAAAGGGTTTCTGATTATATATGAATATTTACGACTATATACGATTGCTTTAGGATGATTTACCAATTTTGGTAAGTTCGTTAAAAATTGCAAAAGTTTTGGTCATTCCATAATATTCGTAATTATACCAACACAAGTCTCATAAAAAAAACTTTACAATCATTATGATGATTATGATTCATTTGTGACCACTTTCTGAGAACTCAAATCGTAAATTGTCGCAACCAGATTAGTTTAAGTGTGGAATGGAGCTATTCGCGCACAATCTTTGTAACATGTTGCTGAACCTTCTCAAAGTGTCTTGCTTTGGGCAGTACAATATTTATAATTAGTTTTGAACTATTGTACATTTAAATGAATGAAATTTACATCAAACTTTACTATGAACAGTGATACGCAGACTGGAGGTGGGTAAAGCCATAATTTTCTGCTTTTTTTCTGATTAATAAATCTTATTTAAGTGCTTCAGTAATGCTTTAAGTAATTTTATACCTGCCACCCACCAAATGTCATTTCACCACCCATTCTTTCTAAGTTTGTTGTCCATCCTTTTTTTTTTCTAGCTACTTCTCTTTACACTAAATCAGATTTCATTTTAGATGAATGTTTTTTTCAGTTACATGATAATGTGCAGAATATATTCAGCAGGTTTATCGATGAAGGAAAGGCAACAATCAGATTAAAGGTGCCACCGTTTGATATACACCTTCAAAAGGTTAGTAAAAAATGACATCTCGTTCATAGTAAAGCACGATATAAGCTGTAATCTAAACTTTAAATAACATTCCTAGAACCACGGTGGCCGCAAGATGAGTTTAACATGATATTTCAGACTGCAATACAACTTCTTAACTCAACTATAAGATGACTAAATTTGGTCCCGGACAACCTGGAAGACCGTCCCAATTGTTTTGAATATTTCAAACCAGTCGGCGCTGGAAGTCAACTTATGAGACCATGTAACAGCTGTTCAGGACTATCAACGACTGCCTTGGGGACCCTGCTATGATACATGACTTTCACATCCTTATCACAACTTCCAATTTTTTTAATTGATAGCCATAGTCTTCACAGGGTCTCTCTTTGTGAGAGGGGCTCTATTTCACATTACATGCTGCCTACATTGGATTAGGCCTGTGGCCCTTAATTTTATCAAATCTCTGAGGTTATCTCCTACTTTGGAAAATTTGCATCCTTCTTGGAATTCTAATGAAATTTCTCATACTGAATTAACTAATTTTTATTCTTTTCTTTTTTAAATAATTTACAGGCGGATCAAACATCACTGAAAAGTTTTCTCTCTATCGTCAAACTAGGAAATCAGAACCGGCAGATAGACAAAGTGAATCTTTCAATCTTAGCACCCGCAACAACCTCACAGGTTGAACCTCTGAAAGTACGCCTAAATATCACTAACCGTCAAAACTACCCTTTCGCAAGTGGGTTCCCAAAATCGCTAGAGGTCCTGCGTATTTGTAATTGCTTGCTTAAACGAGTTGATTCAAGAATTTTATCACTGAAGAAATTAAGAAGTCTTGATTTTAGTGACAACCGGTTTAAGACTTTGCCCCTAGAACTTGCTGAGATACCAACCCTCTCAGAACTTAAACTAACCAATAATCAATTAACAGAAATTCCTGAATGTATATGGACGGGGAATCTGCAACATACATTACGTATGCTTGACATATCTAACAATCAGCTACGATATATTTCACCTGATTTGATGCATGCTTCTTCTTTAGTCCGCTTGAATATTGACTCAAATGAGGTCGAAAGACTGCCGTCTAACTTCGGTCAGCTTACGTCTCTTAAATTTTTCTCTGCCGCTAAGAACAAGTTAAAAAGTCTGCCTGCAACTTTCGGCAATTTGAGAATGGAAGAACTGGATCTGAGTGCAAATGAATTTGACAAATCAGTAGACAATGATATAAAGATAAACCAACATTATGCAATAATGCCGCTGGTTGAATTGGCTGCAAGAATAGTTATAAAATTTAGGTATGTACCCTTGTAAAATATTGTTAACTAAATAAATCAACTTCAAGTAAGAAAGTATAATACATCCTCCAAGAAATGAGATGCATGCCATCGTAACAGGATTCAATATTTCGACATAAATTATGTCATCATCAGGTATGAAAGTTGTCCATAAATTTCCAGTTTATATGCACCATTGCCAAAAGTGTTAACCAATCAGATTATTGATTAAAATCAGAATACTGTACTTATTACCCAAAAGGTCCACTAATCAAGTTCAAGTAAGAAAGTATAATGCATACTCCAAGCAATGAGATACACACCATCGTGACAGGATTCAATATTTCGACATTAATTATGTCATGATCAGGAATTCCTGATGATGACATAATTTATGTCGAAATATTGAATCCTGTCACGATGGCATGTATCTCATTGCTACAGATAGACATTAGATTCATAGCTTATTATCAATTATACCTACATGAACATCCTGATGATGACTATGCTCACGCTAGGGTCATTTTTTTAGACGAATGGCTAAAAATTGCCAATTATCTTAGCCAAATTATGAATTCTTTAGCCAGATTTTTTTTAAACTGAAAAAAATGGATGCAAAATATACAGTTTTTCAGGGATTTTCATTTCGCCAATTTGGCGAAGGAGGTCATTTTTATTTTAGCCAAATAAAAATTCCTATAGCCATTGGCGACTTGGCGAATGGTTAGAGAGAGTGAGCATAGGATAACGTAATTTATGTTGATATATTGAATCCTGTCACGATGGTGTGTATTTCATTGCTTAATATATCACTGTTCTCCCAATTGAAAAATTTATACTGGTAAATTGTCCAAAAACATGATTTGTCATGAATGACTCTTAGGTTGGTTTTGACCCTACCCAACTATCTACATAACTATAGGCCTTTGTGAGAATCAAAATTATATCATAATTATTTTTCAATAATTAAAATTTTTACTGGTAAATTTGATGGCTAAAACCATACTCAGGAGAACACTGGAGTACAGGTATGTATTATAATTCTTACTAGAACATTTTTTTTGTTTAGTCTAGTTATTTAGGCCCAGGATCACAGTGTACTGTAAAAATATACCTGAGGTGAGCATGAATTATTCTCAACCGATTTTTTGGTACTCACGATAATGTACACAAAAACTAGCCTTACAACGGGTGATGGTTACTGTAGGCTATTGTGCGCTATTTTGTTCATATAGTTACTTCGTATTTGCGGGGTATAAAATAATGTTCGACGATCGGGGCTCACCAAGATCATTACAAAATCGGTGGGTCAGTTAAAAAAAAGAACCTCCTGCCCTCATCAGTTTTAATGCATTGGTAGAGTGAATAAACTAATAATTTTTTTCATGGGGCCTTGTTAGAGTATTCCATTTTTAGTTGAACGACCATTATTCAGAATTCAAATATAATTACACTGTATGGTTATTTTTTACTGAAGCAATTAAAGATTTAATAAAACCCAAATTTAATTTGGGTCTACCATCCTTTAATAATAATAATAATTAGTGCTTGATAGAGCGCGTTCTGCAAGCCTCAATGCGCTTTACAATAGAAATAAAAAATCAGAAAAAATTAAGAAAAATGTAAATTAAAAAGGTGAGTTTTTAAAAGCTGTTTGAAGGTGTTAATGGAGCTTGCCTGTCGGATCATAGACAAATCATGTGGCCACCTTGCTTAAATAATTTGTGTATATCATTTTTCATATCATTTTACATATCCTTTGCTCAAATCACTGTATTTCTAGATATATTGATAATGCATTCAGCATTGAAAAATCATAATTTATTTAGCTCACAAATCATGTACAATGGCAAACCATTGAGAATAATGACCAGTAGTGGATACGTATGAAATTATTAAATTGAAATCAGATTTACCTCTGGCTATTGCATACATTTAAAGGGGCAGTGTACATATTCACTTGATGCAATTGGTAAAGAAATAAATTGAAATAAAAATTACCTGTGGCTATGCATACATTTAAAGGGCCAGTGCACCTATCCATGTGATGTAATTTGTCAAAGTATTAATAAATTGAAATTGGAATTATCTGTTCCCAATGTATACATTTAAAGGGATAGTGCACATATCCAAAATGCAATTAGAAAAGGAATAAATCAAAGTGCCTATGGCTATGCATACATTTAAAGGGGCATTACACATATCGACATGATGCAAATAGCAAAGGTGAAGATCTTTACCTGTGTCTATTGCATGCTTTTAAAGGTGTATTGCACATATCCACATGGGGCAATTAGAAAAGGAATCAATTTAAATGAGAATTACCTGTGATTGTGCATACATTTAAAGGAGCAGTACCATATCTACATGATACTGTACAATTAAGAAAGTAACAAATTGAAATGAGAATTATCTGTGGCTATTCATACATTTAAAGGGGTAGTGTGCATATTCACATGAAGCAATCAACAAAGAAATAAATCAAATTGAGATTTATGCGTGGCTATGCATTGGGGCAATGTACATATTAACATGATGCAATTTAAGCAAAGAAATTATTGTAATGAGAATTACCTGTGGATATGCATACCTTTAAAGGGGCACTGCACATATCCACAATGCTATTAGCAAAGGAATAAATTGGAATGGGATTTACCTGTGGTTATTCATATATTTAAAGAAGCAGTGCACATATCCACATGATGTAATTTTTAAAGAAATAAATTGAACTAGAAATGAAATCGTCACTTTAGACGATTTAGCTGATCCGCAGTTGCTTTTAATTAAATTAACGTAATTATATA
>JAOTQE010054592.1:0-20168 GCA_025631205.1 Nesometra sesokonis
CTTTTGTAAATACCAACTAGTTTAATGTGAGTTTTTTAATCAATGCTTACGGGTGTTAAGGCACAATTTGTTTGGTTTCAAGCTTTAATTCTATGACTAAATTCAACAGATTATTGAGGAGACGTACAATTGTAGGTTAATAAACAATTGTTTTGTACATTTGTATATATTGTCAATCCCACCGCTGCCACCACGCCATAATTGGGAAAACACCAACACGTAAGAACAACACAAACGGACCCCAGGTACAGAGTACAAAGACATTTATTGAGACACTATATCACCTAGAACCACGATGGTGAGTTGATCTAGTTGATAGTTGATATACATATTGTATTTTGTACATTTGTATGTATTCATTTACGTTGTATGTACGGCGGTTAATAGCCCTTGCTGATTTTGGGTAACAAATAAATCTTGAATTTTGACTTTGTACAATTATATTGAATAATAGGAACACGTTAATACAGATGCGAATCCAAGGTGGGAGACCTAATCTTTTTGCACATTTTTGGGGCGCTAAAAGTGCACCAGAGAGCATCTGTAGAGAAACCTTTTCCCGGGCCCTAGCTGGACCCACGCCTATTTTTTATCATTTTTTCATACTTGGGTTTGTTCAATTTGACATTGGTCCCGGTCTATCTAGCTCCGCTGGATCTGCCCCTGCGTTCAGTCCAATACGATACTTGTTCAAGGATTGTTTTACTCATTCTTGTATCCCCTTTTTGAAAATACAAAATAAGTATAGGTCTGAAGTTAAGTTGCTAGAGGCCATGCGTGGAACTGAGAAAAATGCCGTTTCAGACCCGTATCGATAGTCCCGAGGGTGACGCATCGCGTGTCGCGCGAATTCCGATTGTTGCACTGATAATTTCCGTTTTATTATCGTGAGCAGCTGCAAACGAAAACGAAATCATTTACAGGAGCCTAATATTGCGATTTATATATCGACCAAGTGAATGTTAATAATAGCCTAATGATGATTTATCGTAAGATAATAGCAGGCATTTTTTATCATCATGAAAGTGGCAACATGTTGTAAGATTTGTATACCGTACTAGTTGTGCATTAAATAAGCACTGTGTTAAGCAGACTGTTATGATAAGGCACATGTTTTATAACTGATAGGCCCCATACTGCAGGACATACTATTGGCAGTGGTGGATTTATAGTGGGCTTAACAGGCTTAGCCCACTCTAAAATTGACCCGAAAAAATATTTTGTTATAATGACAATACAAATAGATGTACAGCGGTTATTGTGACTCCTAGGCAAAATTGGACCTGATTGCAAACAGGTTATTTTTCCTTCTAAGTTGATTGATTACCACAAATCGGGATTTAAGCCTCCTCCTTTAAATCACAATCCTGAATCCACCCCCCCCCCCACCGACTGACGCATGACCCCCACACGCTAGAACTATAAAGTGTTTGTTACGGTCATTCGTGCATTAATTGGAAGCTAAGGCTAGATCTTGAAATGCTCCTGAGTGCCCTAAGTGTTGGTTTGGTTTTGAAACGTCTGTTCGGTCCTTTTAACCTTACATGTGGATCATTTACCATTATGTTTCATCCACTGTGTGGCACTGATGTTTAGGTATTGATCCCCAGAAAAGTACAGTAAACAGGTGGGCCTGCAGGTATCTTAATGACCTCCAGCTTCATGCTTTTTAAATCGCTATATAGAAAGGTAGACCCTATTATTTAATCGAATGGGTTGCCTACCTCATGCGTATATTTATTTGCTTTGAAACTTGTTTGAATTCGTAAATCTGCTATATCAGTCTGTTGTGGACCGAGAGCTAGTCGAGTGGGTAACATGTTTAATGTATTAAGTTGAAGCCCTGGTTCAATTCCCCTTCTTATTATACAACACTTATTCCCCATCGTTTGTTACTTTTTTTTACCTCAGTTATGCCACCAAACTAGTCGGGACGGTTACAACGATTGATTGTAACCAAGGGTGGATTTCCCCCTCACTTTTGGAAAGTAAAATATATCATTATTATTAATATTGTCTATAAATCGAAAATATTCAGCAGTCAAGACAATAATTGATCCCTTAAGATGCCCTAAGGTCACCAGGACATCTAAAGACCAAGATTTCCCGGATCATTCCCCGGACCCCCTAAAACTTTGACTCTGTATCGGCCCCCTTCCTCCCCACCCCTTCCAAAAGTCTGCATCCACCCCTGCTAAATTAAATGACAATCAAGCACGACTTGAGATCCCATTCAGGACTATACAAGAAAGCTTTAAAACAGTCAAGCACCCTCTAATATTTCCGACCATCACAAAGGGGTCTAATACTTAGGTATACCTCCTAGGCCTTCTTAATGAATGAATTGATTAGCAAATGCAAAACTAAAAATCGAACTACAGAAAATAGGTAAATTGAGAAAAACGTTGTTACCCAAGCATAGCAGTATTTTCTATTTACCTCATTTTCTGTAAAATGTGCTTGAGAAATATTTTTTTTTTCTTAAGCCGAACATGGGCCGAATTCAGTATTTTGTTACCCTCGCCTCATTGAAGTGGGGAGAGGGTATTACAATTAACTCGGTCTGTCTGTCTGTCTGTCTTGCTTTCTGTCTGTCTGCCTGTCCATCTGCATCTATATCTCAAAAACTATTTGACCAATTTGCTTCAAATTTTCAGGTAATGTCAGAACAAACCGTATCTAGGTCCTTCTGAGGTTTGGTGCTGATCTGCCTTAATTACCATATTAATTCTAGATTCTAATCCGTTTGATTTTGTGTGTAATGCTCTCTCTGGATGACAAAGAAACTAGACAGGGCTACGTAATCTTATCTACAGCAATTAGCTGCTGTCTTAAAATAACAAAAGATAATCTTTCTTGACCCTGATAATGAGTAGTGTTTTTCTGATCAATTTGAGAAAAATATTTATTTTAAACAAAATCTATTTCACTTCACAGGTTTCCAAGGTGTTTAATGTATATTATTAGGTTTATGCGGGTAACATCTAAATTTCCTACTATAGTACAGTTTACAGTAACCGAGATTTCAGACATGTTGAATAGAAAAACATAGGCGAGGGTGTAATTGTTAACGATTTCCTTGTTTATTTTATCTCAGTTCTTAAGAGTTACCTCGATTGAGGGCAGTACAATTTAGCGTTGCTATAGATACCAAATTGACCTCATTACATTCGTTATGATAAAAAAAACATAGTAATACGCCTTTTCTTAATTCGTAATAATTGTTTAATTTATAGATTTGGAGTAGGTTTTTAGGTTTAAACATTACGAAAAATAGTTTACTATGATATATTACAAATGCATTATGTATTTGTTTTCACTTTTCTAAAATTAATACATTGCACTACTTTAGTATGAATACTGTGTCCGAGGATGTTGTATGTAAACAGTCCGAATAGTAAACAAATGATCAGCTCAGATTTGATTTTTTAGGATAAGTCATTTTATTTTAATATTTATAATACAGTTAGGTATGAATAATATTGGTCATTTGTATTGTTCAGTAAAAGTTTTTGCTATTGGTTAAAATCAATAAGACTAACTTAAATTCTAGACTGAGTGAAGGTAGTCTAGCCTAGGAGGCCTGCCTGTCTCCCATCTCGATCCTCCTGCCTGCACGATCGATCGGGCGTAGGCTAGCCTACCTGCGCGTGTGGGGAGGTCTAGGCTACTTTACATAGGCCTAGGACTAGAACCCGCCTAGGCTAGACTTAAGGCTAGCTTTCCACCTAGACCTACCATCTTAGAGGTTAGACGATAAATCGGTCTCTAATCTAAGGCTCAAGACATTCCTTCTTTGTTTAAACAATTTTTAGAAATCAAGTTTATTCTATGCACACAATATTTTTGTATTTTTAATGCAATTTGTTTTGGGTAACTGCAGTGAATGCTTTTTGGCTAAAGTATGGTTCATTTGCTCTCATTCTAGAGTGCTACAACATGAGTTCAACTGGGTGAGTATGGTGCTAGCAATATATCCGCAGCAGTAGCCTAACATAACTATAACCTATCTACCAAAAACTGGTCCTACCAGTTGGTAACCACCATAGCTAATACAATACACACTCCTATGACTTGAGGGTTTACCAATGTGAAATTGCTTAAAAGTAATCAATTCTGTTCAAATAAAATATAAATTCCAAACATTTAAATTATTCAAATTATTTGAGAACTTTTGAGAAATCTAGATGATTACCGGTGTTTTCCCAATTGAAAAATGTTTCTGGTAAATTGTCCATACAAAGTCAGTAAAACAAACATGGTTTTCGTGTTGGTTTTTCAGAATTAATGCCCCAACCACATGATTAGGGTTCTATTGAGCTCACTTGCAATTTGTATACTTGGTATACTGTGCTTGGGAGTAAGGAGTAAAAAAGAAATCTATGGGTGGCAAACTGTATCCCAATCTATATTATTTATTTTTCATCACCACAATTTTTACTGGTCTCTTGTATATTTTTACTGGTAAAATTGATGCTAAACAGTACTTGAAAAAACACTGCAGAACACAATCATGACACACAGGTGAAAACATTCATTGCATTTCAATGCTATAAACTATAATCAAATGCATTAGAACGGCAAGCAATACAAAATTGATCTAGAATTTTCAAAACTTCTTTGAAACTTTGAAATTTAAAATTTATTATTGTCAGGTGTTAAGAATTGTAGTAGGCTTGGTGGTTTCCTGTGTTAACAGTGATGTTTACAGATTGATCCATTGTTAGTAGGATTCCCCCCATCCCCAATGCACCAGTCACTGTACTTCAAACAGTCCCATGCATGTACAGTTCTACAGAAACAGTAGTCCAACATAGAACATTTTTATGAAGATAAACTGCATACAGTAAAAGTACAACTACTGTAAGCTTAATTGAAGTTATGGTACAGATGATAAGATTTTTCTTCCAACAATCATGTGAAATGGAATCTTGAAAAAAATTCACTAGGAGAAAAAATTGTGTAGATAAAATTGTCACAACATTTCGAGCACACCTAGTGCCCATGATCATGTGACTGGTTGACCTTTGTGACCTTTGGTCATATTCAGGAGATCAGTGATGAATCTTTGTTTTGTCAATAATTAATATGAATTAATAATGTTAGAGTTTTTAAAATATAATATTACAGTCAATGTGGGGTGAGATGCCTAAGCCAACCAACAGTGCTTGGCATGACAGAAAATTTGATTGGTTACTACTTGTTCAAATGAATTTTTTTTAGGAATGATATAGCACACTGGAAAGTACTTTATAAATACTCAAATTTAAATTAGAATCCTTTCATGATTTTCATGAGAAACACTAAATTATTAACTTTATTTGTGTCAATGTGATCATACACATTGCCATTTATAATCATTATGTATTTAAAAGTACAATTTATTATTTTCAGATAAATTTCATAACATTTAAAAGTATTGTTTTATTACTAAATTAAAATAATACTAAATTAATACTCATTCATTTACAAAAAAAATACTTATTTTAATTGTAACTTGACAATTTAAAATAATTACAATCAGAGACTTAAATTTTCAGATTTTTATCATAACAGTATATAATCTTTCAACAACATAAAAAAGAATTATTAAATTAATTTTGTTCAATATTTTGATAAAACTCATTATTCCATAGGATACATAAACTATGGCTTACTTTACTTCGTGATTGGTTGTTGTGATTTCTAGCTGCGTATCTAAGAGCGAACTGCTTATTAAAACGTATAACTGCAGCTAACAGACTTTTCAAATTGCAAAAATAAATGTTTTTTGATTTTGACAATGTTTTAACTGTCCTTGACTGACAGTTTCAGTACTCTTTTCACAAAAACTTTTCTCAGGCTGACGATTCTGTTAAGCAAACTGCTCACTCAGAACCTTGAGTGGTTTGCTTAATCAATGAGGAAAGTCTGTCCTCATGTAAGGAAGGCTAAGAATTGGTCAGTTTGTTGAAATTAAAGTATTATTGTATCTCTTCAAACAAGATTTTCAAGAAAAAATATTGCTTGTTTTTGTATAGTGCTTGAACAATGATCAAGGTCCCAAGCACTCCCATTTCGTCATTTCATAGCTTCTATAATTTAGAACTTTATTGTTAAACCTATATTCATAGAACATTGTAAAGATCTAAAAGGTCTTGATTTACTTGTTCATTGATCATAGAGAGTAGTACACTTAATCAAATATTCTTTGAAATTATCTCAGTCAGTCGGGAATTCTATTTTTAGTAGATTTATACATTTCTTACTATTTTCATGATAACATTTAAGTGTATTTTTTAATCTTACATGATCTGTGATAAGTTTATCTTTAACCATTAATTATTGTGAAAATTAAAAGTGAAAACAAAGTTGACCCTAATTTTCAAGGTTTTTGTGGGCAACAAAGGCTTGTTTTAGGCCTTATGTGTAAAAGTGGGCAGGTATCTAAATTGGTTAATTTATTATTATTTTTATACTGTAATAGATGAGAAGCTTCTAGTCAAATGAATAGGTATATTTTTGTAAACATTTTTACCAGTGCACATGTTTTCTGGACACGGTTTGACACATTTTTTCTGATGGTGTTAGTGAATATTTTTAAAATAACTTTATCAATCACCAATATTAATTTCTTATAACCAGAGTACACATCATAAATTAATCTTTTAAAATCTAATAACAACCTTTTTATTTATAATCCATTATAAGTCCATGAAGAATCTACTTTTTTCTGAAAAAAAAACAATAGTGGTTTTAAGGAACATATATTTTTTAAATTTAAGTGATTTTTAAAAGTAATCTAATGAACCTACTAATTTGAAGTATAGTATTATGCTACATATTTGGTAATAACTAACAAAGGTATATATACAAATTTTATTTGAATTTTATAATACAACTAAGTGTTGCAATATTCTTTGCTCACCTGGTGCTAGCAATGTATGGCCGTGTTTCTGCAGGAATTTCAAATTATCCTATAAAATATCATCCAATCAAATCAATTTTAAAAAGTACAACTACACAAACACAGTGTAGACCATGCATTGTGAGTCCACTAACTTCTGGTGATTTTTTGGTGATTTCCCTTTCCCTCGCGTGACACCCTGGTGGAACCGTGGTGAAATCCTCGCAAAAGCAAGATCAAGGTTGACCCCATGTCAAAGGTAAAAAATTACTGCATTTAGGTCAATTATCGGACAATTATCAGATAATTTTATGATGTCAGAATAGGTTAAACACCCATTACTGCAGCACTTTATCGGATATTTTTTATCTAGATAATTTATCGGATATTTTTTTCCTGCAGAAACACGGCCATCGTCATGCAATATGTTAACATGTAACAGTTAAAAACCTATAACCCGATGTTTGATCAGGTGTGTAGCATCTTATGATATTGTATAAGATAAAAGTATACAATTAAATCAGTAAATATAGTTGCAAGTTAATAGTAGAGTATAATTCAAATAATTCACAATCAAAAACCTAACAAAAATACTGTAATGCATAAGATAATATGTGAGGTCTTATCGCAAATTTAATCTCATGGTTGGAAAATAAAAACTTCAGTCATGGTTATTGTTAATTAGACACTATAAAGTACAATATAAACTGTAATGTAAACTTTAATGACATTTCTAGCATAATCAAAAGATATGAGCATTTAAGTTTTAATGTGAGCATTGAGAAAACCATCCAATGTCATCTAAAGAGAGCAATTAAAAGACTCATAAAATCTCTATAATTGATACTTCCCTATCAGAACTGAACTAAAAGGTACATTATTATAATGAAATATAAGTGCCATAGTATTGAAGGCTAATTAAAACAAATTTTCTTTAAAATGAGATTTCAGGCCTATATTGGTGATTCAAATTTTCATATCACCACAATGATACAACTTCTATTGTGTTGAGACCTCACATGTAATTTTCAAACTTAAAGAATTTTTATACCGTGTTAGTTAAAAGTACAAAATATAATCTGTAGACTATAGTTAACCTATTAATAATATAGAATAATTTAAACAGTACATCCTAGAATTTAAAGCGCCTGTTCCTGACCACTACATACAGTAGATAGTCTAACAAACACTTTAGTAAGGTTTAACAGTAATATGGCACCTGAAATCGATTGTCTAATTAAGTTTTGTAGAAAACCTTTATTACAATTTCTATGTATTACTACTAATACCAATTTCCAGATATTGTAAATTGTGATTCTGTTTTCTGTTTATATGAAATGATTTTTATACCTTGTTTCACAAACTTTTTGGAAAATCAGCTAAAGAGGAAGGGGAAAAAAAACCAACATTTTGCTTAGCTTTAACTTAGCAAGCTCTATATTTGTACAATTAATACTGGAGGTTAAAATTTATTTTTTTGTTGAAAAAATACATATAAATATTTGCATTTTTAATAAAATATTCGCAAATCAGGAGTTGGAATAAACTAAAGTTTTATTTTTATTTAAAATCTTTAACTCATGTTGAAGTGATCGCTAACAGGCTAAAAATAAAATCATATTTTTATTTAAAATTGTTGTGTTACAGCGTTTGCAAAATAAGGTATAATATTATGTTTTGACTATCTGCACATTGCACTGATTTGATTGATCTGATGCATTTCACAACTTTCAATAACATCCCTAACACCAAAATTAATTAACAATGAAAGCGTGTGATTTGAAGTTTAATTAAAATAATTGTAGAATTGATTTATGTGATGTGAGAGAACTTAGAAAAGAAATTAATTGACTTTACTTTTATGTTTTTGATGATCGTTTGTCCATTCGTCTAAGTGCATGTTATCATGGGCGGTGGAAGAGGAGGGGATGGGGGGACGCGTCCAGTGATAATTCAGGGAGTGATAGTCTCCCCCTGAAATGTTACTCCAACTACAAAATGTACAATTCAGAAACAGCATGTAAATATGTTAAATGCGGCCTGGAAAACCACCTTCAGGGACCAGGAAAGTACAAATTTGGAGGCAATAACGTTTTTTTTTTTTTTTGCTCATCAAAATCTAACCGGGCTGGGGTAGCTGGGCATAATTTAACCTCACCCCCCCCCCCAATTCAAAAACGTTCCGCCGCCCCTACACGTTATTGCAGGAGATTTTCGCTAGCCACCAGTTACAGGTTCATCAATTATAGGTGGTATAGTGAATGAATGAGAAAAAAACATCAAGGACGTAATTTAAAGGGGCGCCGGGCCGGCTCCAGCTCTCTGTAAAACTCTAGAAAATATTCAGCAATTATAAGACACGAATTGATCCCTTAACATGCCACTGAGGCCATTTCCGGACATCTAAAGACCAAAATTTCCTGGGGAAGCATTCCCCCGAATCTCCTACATCTTTGAATCTCTACTGGGCCACTTCCGACCCCTTTTTCAAAAGCTGGATCCGCCCCTGAAAATTGTGATTATACATGACAATTATATTGAAAAAGTATTTTGTGAGTAATGAATGCTGTTCATTCCAGTGGGCAAGATGTAATTCTAATATTTAATACAGTGCAGTCATTTGTAAAACTGACTATAAATGAAATATCATGCTAAAGGTTTTTTTTCTCAAAATCATGAAATCAGTGTAAGCATAGGTAAGCCTGGCTCCCTCTATAACAAATTTTAAAAAAAATTGGAATAAGGTGGATGGTTTAAAAGTGGTCAGTTTTCAGAGAATTGACAGTAAAAAAATTACGTGTTATTAATGTGTTAATTAGTTAAGTGGAGAATTGTTGAATAGAATTACCGAAATGTGATAAATTAATTTATAATAATGAATAATTTATCTTTGTACAGTGCCGTGAAAAAGGTGAAGATGGGGAAACGAGTCGAGAAAATCCTGAAAGATAAAGGTGGTTCAACCAGTGGACAGGATAATGCTGATGATGATCCAAATAAAACGCCAGGTGTGTATAGAAAATTCTGTCCATACAACTCTTCAAAAATTAGACCCTCTTGAAAACCAAATTTCACACAAAACCGGACCTTTTTTAAAGTTCTAAAATCTCTATATATTTGATTCTCACTAAACCTAAACTGAAAATATTCTTGTTAAAGCTTAAATTCTTTGAGAAATTGTTGAAGAATCTACAGGAACGTTGGATTGCTCACTGCTCAATTGGCGTATCATAATTGTCAATCACTGGCATCAATGGAAATGCATTCAAGCGGTGTGCAATCCAACGCAAGTCAACTAGAATTGTCAACAATTTCTCAGAGAATTTAAGCTATAGAAGTAATTCTTAACTAATTTCACGTAGGTAAATACTCTCTCATGGGTAGACTGAAACAAGGTTAGTAAAGTACGTTGCCCAGGTGCACAAGCAGCTGGTGTGAGTGGGTCTCAAACTACAAACCTCTTGATTGAGATTTTGAACCGCAACCACTGCGCCAACTGCTCCCAAAATACAGAAAAAAATTGAGGGCAGGTGGCAAGCATATATAGCAGAAATTATTTAGAGATTTAGGTCTAGGTGAAAGACAATATTTCTCTGCAAATGGCTACGAAGCGTGGCACTTTAGGTAAAGTGTGCATCAAGTCTTTAGTGATTAAACTGCCTTGCGTAGCACATTACTCACAAACAATTTCATGCACACTACATGGAAATTGCAACATGTGGCCAGTTGCTAAGCACTATTCCTCGAGTGTGCGCCAGGCTTTAAAGTAAGTTGAAGGGTTTGTGGAAAATTCTGAGGGTAAATGGCTCCTTTCATCTTTCTATTATGTTACAGTTTTCTTACCATATATATTGGCCACACAATTTGAAATATGTAGTAAATGCAATTTTATCAGACTTAGATTTTTACGTTTAAATAAAAGTTCTTTGTATTTTATTTTGCAGAACCCTATATTTGTACAGGTATATTTGAGGCTGATTTTGCAGAATTCTGTCGTCGCAACAATCTCAAAGAAAACGAGATACCTGCAGTTGTCATAAGACCTAAGCCTCCATATGCACAGCCCCAAACCGACAACAAATCTAAAGATGTAAAAGAGAGTAAAGATGCATCAAAAGATCCCACACCAGATGAAAGCGTAGACCCCGCTACTCAAAAGGAACCACCGCCAAAGACGTATGTTACCAAAGATAAGTATGCGTACTTCAGACCAGTTATTCAAGTTGAGATGGAGAATGAGGACAAACCAGCAACTGTCACTGAAATATACATAAGAGGTATTTTATAATTTTTATAACAATGTATGAGCTGTGGCCAAAAATTGTAAAATTAAATTTAGTGATCAGCTACTCAACTAAGGTGTACAAATTAGTCAAACAATTGAGTTTAGCTAGAAATTATAATGCATACTTCAAGCAATGAGATACACACCATCGTGACAGGGTTCAATATTTTGACACAAATTATGTCATCATCCGGAATGAGTTTAGCTAGGCTTAGCACTTGACTGTTGACATATCTCCTATTAAAAGGGCCCTAAAAATAAGCCATCCAAACCCAGAAAAAAAAATCATAAAATTAGTGTAAAGGGGTTTACTGAAAAAAATTTAATTAAATTTCCTGACTGACCCAGCCCAATATTGCTGTAGCTTAGTGGTTAACATGCTTGCCTTCCAATCCTGTGGTCCTGGGTTCGAACCTGACTGAACACTAGCTTCTTTCCCATGACATAACAATGCAACTACCTAAGCCTCATAATGGGACTTGGCTTAGAAAGCATGACATGACAACTCGCTGTTGGATGTGACATGAAAAAAATGCAAGAAAAAAACCTTTGGGTTTGACAGTATATTTTAGACATGTAATCAGGGGCGAATCCAGCGGAGTTCGAAAAAGGGGCCCGATGTTAATTTGGACAAACACAAGTATTAGATTTTAATAGTAAACTGATTGCAATAGGCGTGGATCCAGGACCCGCCTAGGGCCCGGGAAAATTTTTCCAAAAGTGTTCAAAAATATTATTTTACCGAGTCAAAAGGGGGGGGGGGGGAGGGGCCCCCCAGGGGATCCGCGCCTGTGTAATCCAGGCATAACAATGCAATATGTTTGAAGTGGAATACAGTAGAACCTCGATTTTACATACTGTAATGGACCAGAAGGGGTACATAAATTCGAGGGTTTGTATAATTGAGTTATGGTCTTTATGTGTTTTGTTCATTACTTAAGCCTCATTTATTTACTACTACATTGTTTAGAAGATCTATATACTAGTTAATTTAACACATATTTTTCAACACGTACTGTTAGAGAGCTATATTACAACTTTATCTGATTTTAAGCATATGTGAAATTGAAAGTTGTGGTTCCATTGTACATCTTATTTCCTCTTATAGGTTGGAAGATTGACATGTTGATGGTTGGAATATTCAAGCAGTGCTGGCCCATCATTGAAAAACTCAGTGTTGTTAAGTATGTTCAATAAATATTAAAATTATTTGTTTAAATAATGGAAGGGTCTTTAAAAATTATGTACAACTGTTTAGCAGTGTATGTGTGTGTGTGAAAAAATAATAATTAAGCCATACCAAGTAAAACATTTCAAAACATTTTACCAAATGCATAGTGTGAGTTACCAATTTATATTTACAGTTTTTTGGAGCTATCTCTTTTTAACTTTCTTTATCCAAGTTTGCTCAACTGTGATTACGATGAGCTGAATAATTAAAACTTCTGTTCATATAATAAATGCAGTGTGGTTTTTACAAGCCATTTAAACTTTACCCAAAAGAATTGTTTCAAATAGAGCCATGTCATGAACCATTACAGATTTTGTGGATGCTTATAGTTAAGACCTGCTCTTTAATTCAATAATATGACTTAACTCTTTACTTTTTTGTATGCATCTGTGATATGTTATGTTTTCTTTTCTTAGCCTTTGGAATGTAAATCTAAGTGAAGCAGTAATTAAAGAATTTGCATCATTTCTTCCTCAATGTCAAAATTTAAAGTAAGTAATTTAAAAGGATATTGGTCCTTCCACTTTGCAAATATTACCATTTTAGCACAATAATTTTTTCTTTTTTACAATAAAACCTTTATATGCCTATATGGTCACGATGATCACATTATGACCATGTGAAGATATCATAATCATGGAGTATACAGTATAAGTTTTGTATTTAATCAAATAGTCCATACTTTTACAAAACCAAAAATTTAACAAAACCCTTTTTATACAAATATCAAATCTTGTGTTTTTTTTGGAAATTCTACTATTCAGAGGCAGCACAAATTTTGTAGAATTGTTTTTTTCCAAAACATGAACTATATCTATCATTCACTAATAATACTGTATGTACTGGAGTTATCTAATCTTACGGTCTATCCCCAATCCTTAAACTTAAACCTAATGGACTTACTTTTTATGTGAAGTGGATGAACACTAAGAAAGGTTTACACAGTGGTTAGGCTGTACCTTTACATAATAGCGGCGTAAAAGGAGTATTTCTAGTTAAAAGGCAATGATGGTGTATATATTACTGCAATTTAGATGCTGACTTGGAAAAGTTTTCAATTTGTGTGTTTTCATTTTACTGTAAATAGGACTCCTAAAGTAATTATTGTGTCCTACAAATTTGAAACCAGTAACACATTTCTTGCTTTTAATAATATTTTTACATATTTTTTATGTACAGAACTTTAGTGATAGATGGAACTTGGTGCCCTGAGGAAAGTTGGTCACTGCTTATTGGGGAGGATAGCCTGTGAGTTGTACTATTGCACAAGTGAACATGGTGTATTTATCATTGATTATAGTTAATCTACAAAGATAGCCAGGGGAATATTATTTTTCTCCTGTCCATCTGTCTGTCTGTTCGTCTGTTGTCAACTTGAAACTTTGCCATAGTGATTGCCTCATCAGAGGCAGGACTTTGATATTTGGCATGTGCGTTTCTTATGACAAGACCTTCCTGTTGGTGGCCTACATTTTGATAATGTGACCTTGACCTTTGACCTCAATTTATTGTCTTTTTTTTTCCATGTGTTACATTAAAATTTAGTTACTGCTGAGGGCATAATGTTTTACAAACACAGCTTGTTTAAAATTCTGAACACTCATTGAAGAGAAGGAGGTTGTCTCTCACCATCAGAAGAAACCACTCGGGCTTGCATAGACCTCTGGCATATCAGATAGCAAATAAATAAATCTGTATAATAAGTAAGTTAAATGTGAATTAAGCTGGTGGTAACAAATTATTTGGAATTTAATAAAGTATGGAATTGACCTATTAACAATCTTAAAGGTCCTTTACATTTGTTCAGGTTCCAGTTTTGTTTCAAGTTCCGATTTTGAAGAAATCAGATTCCTATTTTTCAATGGTGAAGTCGTTTTATATTCACATCTATTCTGATCCCATTTGTTCGTCATCACCCGGAACTGGAATGTGAACAGATGTGAAAGCTGCTTTAGATCTTTTAGTTAACCAGGTAGTTTTACCAAGCATGAAAGCCCAATGTGAATAGCGAAACTTGTGTAAACTACCAAAGTCTTACTATCGAATGGCCCTCATCAGTTTGATCACCCATGAGTTATGACTTTGAAAAACATACCAAAATGGTTGATTTTACAAGCAAGATTTAACCTTTGGAATCTTACCCACAACTTTATAATCCAGTGTGATTTCAGCTTATATTAATCTTAAACAAACTTTTCCTTATTGTGTTTTTCTCCTTCTTAGGTTGACATCATTGTCTCTGCGTAATAATGGTATAACTGATAAAGGTGCTGTTATGATTGGCAAGGCATTATCAACAGTGAAAACTTGTAATAAGAATTTGATGTCACTTAATCTAAGTGGTAATAAAATAACAGATGTTGGTGCTGTAGCTATTGCAAATGTAAGACATGATTTTATTAATTCAACATGACATATGTGAGGTCTCACCACAAAATGAGTCACATCGTAGGTGAGATCAAATTGAGATAATCACCAAAATAGGACAGTGTCTGAAGTCACAAATTTTTGAGAAATTTACTTTTAATCAATTATGAATACTCTGGTACTACTCCATTGTAATATACTTCTTAGGTCAGTTTTCACGCAGGAAAGTGTCCTTCATGCAGATTTAGTCTGCCAATTATAGTCTTTCAATTGTTTAATTTTAGATTGCTTTAAGAGTGATTTTCTCAAAACTAGGTTTCCATACATCAAAAATTTATATGCTCATATCTTTGGAAATATTTTTCCAATGAATGTCATTTAAATTGCAGATTACAGGTTATATTATGTTATATGAGAAATTACCAATAATTCAATTTTTGATTTTTCTACCATGAGACTCATTTTGTGGTGAGACCCCACATATGTAAACAAAAATTCTTGTGGATCACAATACAGGAACCCTCAGTTTAAGTTCAAAAACTCACTAACTCGTTGAATTCTGGGAATATGGTCGATATTAAAGTGAATTGAAAACCCCAGGCATGCTCCATTTGTATTTTGCATTAATAACACCTAAGATTTGTCAACTAAAATCACAACTTTAAATTACAATCAATACATGTGAAGAAGAAGCAAAATGTTACTCTGTACTGTATATCAGAATGTTAAAAATCTGACTTTAATATCCTTGTACAAAAGCCATTTAAGTGTGTAACAGTGAATATTGCTATCATCACTTTCCAACCATTGCCTTGTGCACTCCAAATCTTCATGGTCTCAGTCTCCCAACACTTCATACATTCCCTGAGCTTTCATTGCCAATTCTACTAACTCATTTCTTTCTTTCCTTCCCTGGGCTTGGTATACTGTGATCTGTTAAAAATTCTGTTAACTCACTCACTCTCATTGCATGAAAATAGTTGATAGAATTCAGCATCATGTAAATTGTTGTTGACTGTAACCATGAAAAATACACCTCTTTTGGTTTTGACATTGGCGATGCAAGTATTGTGAAACTTGCTCTTAAACATGTTTAACTGATTGTTGTCAGTTGTCAACATCGTCAATATGGTTATGGTTTGTTTTTGTTTCACACTCCACGTACAGATGAGAAGCAATTTTGGTTTTACTTTTTATGTAACTCACTTTTAGTCTATACTGAAAAATATTAGTGAAACAAATGTTTTAATTTATAAAAAGAGCAAAGTCAACTCTCAGAGTCATAGTTCAGTTTCTTGTAGCTTTTGATGACATCCCGCCATCTTCATCAGCCATTTGAATGTGTCAGTTGAGTGATATATGTAAGCATTATTTTTATGTGTGTTTGTAACAGGCCAAAATGGTAGCTCATATTCAAAATTCTGGTTGAATAGTGGCATCTTACAAGCCATTTTGTTTAGGTACTGTATTCAAATAACTGTGGTTTGTTCCAGCGGGAATTGTCTAATAAAGTTTATATAAAATTAATGCAACTTCTCTAACATTATTTATTGCAACATTACCTCATTTTCTTTCAGGGATTACGAATGAATCGAGTACTGCTTTCCTTGTCACTAGCTAATAACAGTGTGTCTGATGAAGGTGCTAAGAAACTTGCAGAGGTGCTCTCAAGGTTTCCACTTACACATGAGGAGGTAGTTGAGAGACGGAAGTTACTGAGTGAAAAGGGGTCACCTGACCGAGGCTTGGTTAAGTCTGTGAGTTTGACATATATGTTACCATGGACCTATGTTACTCTTTTATTTATACAATCTTAGTCTGTCGGAAGTAGACATTGCTGCAAATCTAATTGCAAGAGAAATTGTCATAGATGAAATGTTTTTAACTTGACTCTATAGGACATAAACATTAACTTAGATAAGTTTTCATATACAAATTTAAAATGTTGAATTTATTAAAAACAGATATTCTAATCACAACATTAAATACCAAATTACCTTACTTGTTAACTCTAATAAGACAAGATTTGGTGAAACTATTTGAATGAAATACTGAACAACATAGGGCTTTATCATACTTACTTGTATTTTATAAAGCCTCCACCCTCCAGGCGTGGTGACAACAGAGATCGACCTGGTAGTGTTCGGAGTAATAGTCACATGGACAAGACGGATAAGAAGAGAGATAAGTCATCCAAGAAAAAGGTTAGTACTAAGCCCCTGTTACTTTATATATTTTGTGTCACAAACTTAAAGCCTAGCATACATCGGCCTTACGACTAGCCGCGACTAACATCGCATAGTGGCGCACGGTATATTTTCACAAAATTTGTAGTGAGAGGGTCTGCCTCTGATACAACTTGCAAGGGCTTATTCAAATAGGGAGGAAAACCGGACTGCCATCCGAAAGATGGCATTTTGTTTGGAAAAAACCAGGTACATACTCGAAATTTGGATGTATCCATGAAAATACATAGACTTTTTAACTAATCGTAAATCGTGGAAGAAGTTTAGTCCTTTTACTTTCAAGTATTGACCGAAATAGCTTTGTTTATATGAGTTACCAATTCAGTGCACGTGCTCTGGAAATGAAAACTGGCTGAATGCCCCCAGATACCACCAGTTGCCAACTGGTCAATTACTGTCGATGTAAGCGGTGCGCACACATCGATTGCGACCGGTCAGTTGAGTTGCTTTCTGTTGCAATGTTGATGTATGCTTAGGTTTCTCTCTAAACACAAAAATCAAAGTTACGTGTGTAGAAATTAAAAAAATCAGGATTTGAAGACATGCTACATTGTTTTGTTAACTGAAAAATAGTGAATAGTGGAATTTCAAGATCCATACTGTATAGTTAATTTTGTTATACTTAGTCTTAATTACTTAACCATTTATATTTAATATGGATTTTTTTTATTGACATCTATATTACTCTTTTTGCCACAAGATAATATCCATTCTAAATTCCAAACATACAAACTTTTTCCACATTTATATTGCATTTATACCTGACAGGACACAAAACGAGGAGATAAAGACAAGGATGATGCCCGATCAAACAGATCATCAGCGGTAATTTACACTCACTGCACGGATTTATATTTAATATAATTTGAATCATTATTTGGGTAATCGATAGACCGATCCAGACCTGCCATTCCAGCTCTGTGTAACAATCATGTGATTATTTAAATTTTGATTTACTTTTGTTTTGATTTCTTCAGTATTGTGAGACACCAAGGGTACACAAAAGGGACACAAAAGGGACACAAAAGGGACACAAAAGTCTAAAGTGTTAGACTTATTTTGTTCTGGTGGTGATTGGGCAGTACATTAATTGCTAGACAATCCTCTACTTTTTTTTTAAAAAGTTTACTGCATTCTTTAACATGCACATGAGCCATGTTTTTCACTGGACCAACAGCTCCACATCTTGTCTGAAAGACAGAAGATGCTATAATGTTTACTTCCCTCTAGCCGAAGTACAAGGAGGGTGGAAATATATTTAATCAAACTGGCAACCAACAAGTCTTCATGGTTTAAGGCCTGGTCACACCGCCTGAACTTTGTTTGAGCATTCACTGAATGGTAGGGAGAGGGGGAACAATTTTGACAACACTCGTCAGCGCGCACAAAATGGGGGAAAAACCCAGGCGTTGCCTTAGCGGTACACCACTGAAGCCAGCGTTGCTTTAGCATTGGTTTAACGGATAGCAAATGGTAGCGAGCGTTGGTTTAGTAGTAACACCGTTCCAGCAATCCCGTGTCCTCTCATAAAATACTTACAACCGCTCTACCAACGTTTGTGCAACATTTAATTGCCCTCTTCTCACCGCTCACAATATTTTGTGCAGCTCAAAATTTTCAGAGGAGAGACCATCAGCGGTGGCCAAGCGTATACGGCATTGCCTTAACAGGGGCTAACTTCTGTTAAACGGTAGTGAATGGTTACGACCAGTAATTAATTTTTTTCACCACTTCAGGAATGCTCCAGCAAAGTTCTGGCGGTGTGACCGGGGCTTTAGTGCCCTGTACTGTGATTACCACCAGTTTAACACCACTCTCCAAAAACCTTCAGACATTCGAAAGCCTTGGTAAAGTTGAGCATTGTCTCAGCTATGACATTTTTCAATCATGTATATAGTTTCTAAAAACGGTGGGCAGTTTTAACTGTGTGTCCCTATTACCTGGATCGGTCTATTCGAATGTTTGATAAAGCGCCTGTACATTAATTTCAAGGGTTTAATAACTACCATATAATTTTTTTTCTTTTTCATTTTTCTGTAAGGCAATTATTATTATGTATGACGTTTGGAGTGGGATTTCATGTGTTTAACATATTATTTTAGAGTTATTTTACATTTGATGAAGCAATGAAAAGTACAAGTAATTGCCATGGTTCATCAAAAGTAAAATAATTCTCTAAGATAACACGATGTTGTTTTTTACAAACATTAATAACCAATTATACCTGGGGGTTTTAAAACCTAATTAGTCATTGTTTAAAAAATAGAGATTGAGTTCAAAATTCATACTTCAAGTAGTGAAATCCACCCAGTCATGCTGTGATTCAATAATTCAACATTAATTATGTCATCAGAAATGATGATAAATGATAATAGCATAATAAATAGATATATTGAATCTCAAACATGGTGGCATGTATTTCAGTACTTGGAATATAATTTCATATCTGAATTTAAAAGTGTTTAAAAATATGTTTGCGGGTGTACCCTTGCACAGGTTTGAGTCTGAATCCCTAACAACCTGATAGTTGCACACAGTAGCCTTATTTAAATTTGAAAGAGTTACTCATGTTTAGTTGAAACTTTGAAAAATCCCCATTTTTTTAATATAACTAAGCTTCTTGGTGCATGTAATGTGTGACCTTCTCTGTCAAAAATGAAACAAGTTAAAAATCTAAATTTTGTGTATATTGTCTGATGGGGAATTGTATAATCTTTTCAATGATACCAAATTTAATATTACATTAAGGGGATATGATGTTTTTTTTAATTAAAACATGTATAGAGTAATATACTGTACAAATAAAAGTTTTTAGAAAATCATAATTGAAAATTGGTGTTAGTTTAAAAAACAAGTAAGGGATGTATTAAAAAGACTTTTATTGATTGAATTCACACATTATGTAACTTAGTCTTCAATATTGGATGATTGTAAATTTCAAAAGTGGGAAAACCCTATTGTCGTAAAGATAATGTTTTGTACAAATACTACACTTCAGTAGGTTGTACAGTGAAAGGAGATTGGTGATATATGATTCACCTTGCCAGAGCAGGCCACATAATAAAACAACTAATTTATGATTAAAATATATAAAAATGATACCTTTAGGAACAAATTCTCTGCACTTGGATTTCTTCCGTGGACAGGTTTCGG
>JAOTQE010054603.1:0-20162 GCA_025631205.1 Nesometra sesokonis
GGAAATTCTCCAGGTTTTATAAAAGTTTCATAATTAGTGCATAAATTGGCCTATTTATTTCAAAATATTGGTTGAAAATAAGCAACTGAAGTTCAGTAATGTTTTGGGGAACAGTAATAACACATTTTAGCAGCGACAATACATGTTAGAAACTATCATTTCATAAAAGTCGAGGTGTTGAACTTATAAATAAGTGTATTTGTACACATACTTCAGAAGGGCAGATATTGCAAACAGTGGTAGGACGACCACGAGTAAATCTCCAGGAATTCTATTTTTTTTCAACTTGGGACCTCAGTAACCTTTTCATGTGTTTGTATACTGTATTCTATATTTAATTTAATTCTTGATGAATAAAACGTTTTGGATTACGTAATAAGCATTAAAAAAAACAAAAGATGAGAGATAATGACTTTAACAAACATGTTTATTTAGATAATCCACAAGATGACATGTTGAATAACTTGGCCAGGGATAGAAAAACTTAAAGGTAATCCTATAATGTTACAAAACATTGTAAAAAACAACAAATAAGCTAAAACATATGGACTAATTACATTACATACAGTATTATTAAGAAATTCAAACACAATATCTGATTATGTATATTGAGGTCATAATGATTTAATGTATTTAGGAAACTAACAACAAATAATATGATATTAACAGAGAGGTTTACGCCAGTTTTGATTATGGTTATTAGATAAAAATACCATTGAATATAGATACAACACAAGTTGCCAAACAGGACAACAAATAATGTAAACAATTCTGTGACATCTCATTCTGGAAGTATTTTGAACAGAACTATTTAAACTGCATTTTCCAAATATTGGTCTTGTTGGCAAGTGTAATTCGTTTTATGCAACCATAATTTAGAACAGTTGCCAATCTTGGTAAGAAATATATAAAAACGATTTGTGACACCACATTTTGGAAGTATTTAGAACACAACTATTTAAACTGCCATTTTACAATTATTGGTCTTTACGGGCAAGTGGAATTTGTTTTAGGCACCCAAAATTTAGGGGTTAGGGGGTTGCACCAACAAATATCAAACATTCTATGGCATTTCATTCTAGAAGTATTTAGAACCCAACTATTGGAACTGACACATTACAAATATTGTTCTTGTGGGCAAGTGAAATTCGTTTTAGGCATCCAAAATTTAGAACAATTGCCAATCTTGGTAAGAAATATATAAAAACGATTTGTGACACCACATTTTGGAAGTATTTAGAACACAACTATTTAAACTGCCATTTTACAATTATTGGTCTTTACGGGCAAGTGGAATTTGTTTTAGGCACCCAAAATTTAGGGGTTAGGGGGTTGCACCAACAAATATCAAACATTCTATGGCATTTCATTCTAGAAGTATTTAGAACCCAACTATTGGAACTGACACATTACAAATATTGTTCTTGTGGGCAAGTGAAATTCGTTTTAGGCATCCAAAATTTAGAACAGTTGCCCAACTAGATAACAAATAAAAAAATCTGTGACATCTCATTTTGGAAGTATTTAGATCACAATTATCTGAACTGGCATATTTCAAATATTGGTCTTATGTGAGCAGACAAGTAAAATTCATCTGGGGCAGCCAAATGTTTTTTGCGCAACTAGACAATAAATGTCAGAATTCTATGACATCTCATTCTAGTATTTAAAACTATTTGAACTGCTACTTCCCAAAAATTGGTTTTGTGGGCAAGTAGAAATCGTTGGGGCAACTAAAATTTAGACACTGCCCAACTGGATAACAACTACCAGTGTATTAAAATTTATGTGAGATTTCATTCTAAAAGAATTAGAACACGACTATTTCAACTTCCAATTTTCCAATGGCTGACAGTCTAATACACACGCAAGTGGAATCTGTTGGGCAACCACGATATAAAAATATGTTGCCTGACTTGTTAACAAATATTCCAATTTTATTTATGCCACAACTATTCAATTACAACTCAATTTACAATTTTATTAAAAATTGAAAGTCATACTAAAATATCTTTTATACACCTATGTGTGGTCATTATGTGATGTCATTATAACGATATAGGCATATGAAAATGTTTTGTCAAAGGAAATTTGACAAATAAAAATTAAATTAATTTGCTCATATTACAGAAAAGGTTATGAACATAAAGTCTGTGTTTAAAAAACAATGTTTACTCTGTTACTATGCAAGGCAATGAAAAATATATAGTTGATAACAATTAAGCAAGGAAATTTCCAAACTAATCGTTAACTAACATTACATCTTCAAAGGATCAACAAATTATCATATTGGTAATTTTAATGGAACACTAACATCATAATACAGTCACTGATATGAATGTCATCTAATTTTGGGATTTCTTAAACAGCTTTTTTGGCGAAACTTTTCTAAAATTTTATAAAAAAGATTACCAGATATGTACACAAATTAAGCAATAATTAAATCACCCTATCAAAATACTTCTAAGTTTTTGATTGGATTTGGTTACTTTTTACTGAAACCAAGCTTGTACGAAGTTTCTGATTGGTTTAAAAAATATCATCATCTCCAGGGGCATCGAGATCACGGTATTGAATAATAGGTCGCGGATCCCTTCTTTGTCTGAAAAATAAGAAATATGTTTTTAATTACACAATTCTATATTTTATAAAAATGCAGTGGCTATTGTTACATCAGTCGTAATCACAATCCTGTAGGCTATTCTTACACCACTCTAAACCGCATGCGCACTTAGGTTTATTTTGGACATTGGCGAATTCACAAAACAATCGCGTCCGTATAGCCAAGGCCTAGGCTCATGCGGTGCAATTGCAAGTGGTCAGTTTCGGCGGTTTCGGGCGTGGCAATCCATAACCAGATTGGGTTGGGGAAAATAATAAAAGCCATCTAAATCAGTGTTGGCATGACTTGAAATTTCTCTCCTTTTGAAAATGTGCTCGCCATTTTGTGCGCCATACCATTGGATTTGTAACTGTAAAGCAGGAACACTGTTCCACGGGTAAGGTGATCGGTAGCAAGCTGACGTGTGAATATCCACAAACAGCAGCTTGTGGCTCACTGCAAACTAATGAGAGCCAAAATAATTGCCAAATTTACAAAACTACGATAGTGTAAATGATATCTTTATCGTGTAAATTGTTTTCACAATCCATCCTTGTTATGGATGGCCACGCCAGAATCCGCCAAAACTGACCATTTGCGATTGCACCGCGCGAGTTTAGGCATAGCCTACATGGTCGCGATTGTTTTGTGAATTTTGCAATGTCCAAAATAAATCTAAGTGTGCATGCGCGAGTGGTGAAGAATAGCCTACAGGATTGAGATTACGACTGGTGTAACAATAGCCACTGCGTTAATAAAATTAAAAAAACCATGATAGGTTCATTAATCCGAAGGATCCCCTAATCAACTTCAAGTAAGAAAAAATAATACATACTCCAAGGAATGAGATACACAACATCGTGACAGGATTCAATATTTCGACATAAATTATGTCATAATCAGAAATGCTTCGAGCATGTAATGTTGGTTCATTAATCAACTTCAATGAAGTATAATTCATAACAGAAGCACTGAATAGATTCAATATTTCAAATTAAATTATGTCATCATCAGGAATATTATACATTTATCATTGTTAACGCATGCTAGTAGTAGTAAAGTATCATGTACACCTAAAGTCAGGTGCACAATTGTGAGGTGTCGTGACAAAATGAGTCGTGTTATACGCCGGGCCATTTTGAGATATTGACAAAAATAGACAGAAAGTCATAATTTCACAAAAATGAGATTTCTGTTGTTTTGTCAAGTTTATTAATTAAATTTTATGATTACAAACTTCCTGTTTATGTTTATTTAAAATAAATATGCTTTGAACTACATTTTGAAAAGGCTGTTTTTCAAAATCAATGGAAAACCATACAGGAAGTCAATAGTTGATTTTCTCAAAAGTGTGTTTTCATATAACCATGTTATAAACGGATTTTTCTCTGGTTATACTGAAGCTATGAACCTCATTTAAAAACCAATTTAAAGTTTATAGTCTCTTCTATCCAAATTTAACAATAACTAAATTTTGGTTTTCTTTACAACAAGACTCGTTTTGTGGTGACACCTCACAATTGAGGAATTTTGCTCAGCAAACAGCAACGCGAGACTTTACTTATTCAACATTGATCTACGCTCAGGGATATCACCAGCTTTTTGAGTGCTGGACGGCAAACAGCGCCCCATTTTTCGTGAACCGTGACCCACCCATACACACACAATGAATCATGCTGTTCAAGCGTGCGATGAACAATAAAGAAGGGCAGTTATTTCATTACATTACAAAACGTGATCACAGAACAAAAGCTGTAATCTTTTGTTTTAGTAATAAGGCTAGGATTCCTATTGTTTTTCAACGTTTCAGTCACCTATTTTATTGAAATTGACAATTGTTAAGGGTAGAAATAGTAGTGGTGGTCGGTAGCCTAGAAATGCTTAGGAATAATAGTGGTGGTCGCTAGCCTAGAAATGCCGGACGGAAAAGTCGAGTGTCCTGGACGGGGCTGTCCAGCACCGTCCAGCGTGGTGACATCCCTGTACGCTGTAAGCAAAGTTCCTCACGAGGCAATTAGCTTACTAAAATATAACACATACTTTAAGCAAAGTGCCTTGTGAGGCAGTTTGCTGAGCAAAATTTTTCAAGTGTGCACCAAGTTTAAAGAAAACCTAAATTGGTGAAATTTGTAGTTTCTTGAAAAATGGTTAAAAGAATTTCATACAAGGTTACAAAAAATAGTACCTGAACATTTTGCAAATATGGGATAAAACATTAATAGAATTTTTTGTTAGATTTATATGATGTTATTTACAGTTATGACTCTATCAACTATGTTTCATCTAAAAAGCTATTTAGAGTGCTGCAATGAACATCAAGTAACCAATTTATATTTTGGAATTTCCTTGGATATACATAAGATCTCATTGAGATTCATTCCAGTATAGATTAAACAATTGTGCTGTAGTAACTTATTTATATTCTGTACTATTATTAGCCATAGAATTGCATTTTTTTGTTATTATTTTCATTCATTATTTTTATTTAATTATGAAAATTTGAATACAATCAATATTTTGGGGATACCATATAGCCAAATATCCATAATTTCCAGTGGCTAATATTATGGCATCCCTTACGTAAACTTAACTACGATAGAATACATGAGGTTAAATAAAAACATAGATAATATAAATAAAAGGAAAAAGAAAGAGAGTTTTAAATATTTAATCAAACTGGTTTTAAAGGATGTTATGTTATGTATATCAACTACTGATTGTGGTAGATTGTTCCAGTGTGCAATAACTGAGGAAAAAAATGATTTAAAAGCCAGAGTACGACCAAATGTAACAACTGAGACAAATGGTTTAAACGGGATGATCATCACTTTGGTTCGACTAATATACCCCGAGGAACAAAATTAATATGTCTAACAAAACAAACAAAACTTAAAATTTTTAAATACAAACGACGATCTTTAAGAGTTAATAAATTTAATTTTAAACAAAGAGATATATGTATGGTTTTCTCAATGATTTATGAATATTTTTTAAGCAAATTTTTGAATATGTTCTAGATTCTATTTATATGAATCAGGGGCGGATCTAGGATCCACCGAAAGGGGGGGGGGGGTGTATCACTTTTCCAATCTGGGTGGTCGTAGTTGGCAATTTTTCTGACGAGCAAAAAAAAAAAAAAAAGGAAAAACGTCATTTCCCCTGGCTCATTTAAGATCACGCTGGTTAAATTTAACAAAAGTATATGAAATAAAGTAATGGTAAAGTATGCCACCTTTAATCCTTATACAGTAAGTAGGTGTTCTTCCAGCTGAATATAAACATTTCCTAAGCCACAAGAATTTCATTTAAATTTAATTACTACAAGTAAATCACATTTTATTATTTGAAATTTATTACGGGTCACACAGACCTTGTGACCCTCAAAATTTCACCAAGGGGGGGGGTGTCACATGACCCCCAGGACCCCCTTGGATCTGCCACTGTGTATTGCACAGCTAGGATCAATGTAAATTAACAGATGTTGCATGAAAATGGAGTAAGATAATTATTGGATTACCTGTTACCACCGTAGCCTTGTCCACGGTTGTAGAATCCACCTCCATACCCACGGTTATCATGCTGTCCCCTGTCGAAACCTTCTGAAGAAATGACAATTATTATTACACAGCAAATTAAGAGGGCACACAAAAGGTAAATTCTCTGTGCGGACATCTCCCGTAAGCGGATACCTCCCATAACGGATACTAATCCAAAGACCCGTTTGTTTTTCCTATCTAATCAGTGCATATGGTACCACTCGTAAGTGGACACCTCCCGTAAGCGGAGGTGGACACTTTTTGTCTTAAAATTTAGATTCTTTGTAAGCTAAGTTACCTCCCATAAGCGGACATTACGGAAAATATTGTGATTTTTCTGTACAACGAATACAAATTTCTGTACAAAATCATCCTTATACTGTAATGGCTGAGAATCATATTACTGAACCAATTTTAAAAATACTAAACAATATTTAATAAATTTATAATGGCCATTTGTGCAAAAAAAGCGATGAAATATGAGACATAATGATAATTTATAACTTTAGCCCTCGGCCGAAATTCTCATAAGCGCACACCTCCCGTAAGTGGACACTTTTTCCGGACCCGAGAGTGTCCGCTTACAATGATGTTCAACTGTAGAGAGGTTTACATAGAAAACAGAGGTCTCCACAGCATTATAGGCAAGCATCATCTAAGTCAATCATAGTTGAGAGTGACACAAGGTACTTAAAGGTCAGGTTCACCCCCTTTAGTCTCATGAACTAAAAAATATATAAATAAACACCAGATTTCATCCCTATTCTTTTACACACAAATAAACAAAGTGGGTAATTTTTTACTATCAAATAAAAATGGCTATTTTACGCTATATAAAAACATCAGAAGTGAACAATTTTGGTTAAAACAAACAAGATTAGTATTTTCTATATATTTTTAGAACGACCATTGATTTTTCACAATTTATTTGAAATACCCCTCTTTAAAACAATTTGTATGTAAAAAAATAGGGATTCTATCTTGTAATTTGAACTATCCCCCATTAGCAATTTTTGTCTATTTCACCAATAATTATGATAGGTAAAATAAATCGTAAAAATATGAATATTTTTTTTTATGATAAACTAAAACATATAAGATAATTGTTTTGGGTGAACCTGCTCTTAAAATAATTAGAAGGCATTTAAATGACCTAAATAGCATTCAGAGACTAGAAAACAATCTTTTACGCATCATGGAAAATGTTGCAAGCATCATGACCAACTTTAAGGCATCGAATGGGAAGTTCCAAGCATTAAAGAAGATGTTCCAAGCATCATGACCAACTTTAAGGCATCGAATGGGAAGTTCCAAGCATCATGGAAGATGTTCCAAGCATCAGGGCCAACTATCAACCATCATAGTGAAAGTCTCGATCAACATGGTACCATGACGCTTGGAGGGCCTGGGAAGAACACTGGTGAATTTCTACACATACACAGTACTGCATAATACATACTAAACTATAAGATCCATTGATTAATCTTAAATAGAATATGAGTAATGAAACTCCAAAAAATGACAACTTGGACAACTTAAAAATGACATACTAAACTAATTTTAATTTTGTTTTATTTCTATAGTGCTTTAAAAAAGCAGATTGTCCCAAAGAAAAGAAAATTAAGAGGGTTTTAAGTAAATAAAGCTTTGTATATTTCAAAAGGGTTGTGAAACTATTCAGTGATGTAGCAGAAAAACCCAATAGGTGGGAGGAAAACATTTAAGGGTGGGAGTATGTGGAAAAATTTAGAGGTTTAGGGTGTGTGCATTGAGAAGGCTGTAAAATATCGGACATAAGCATGAATACTTTAAAAAGTTTGGCCCTTTATCAACTAAGCCTCTCATAAGCGACCACCTCAAGTAATCAGACACTTTTCCAAGATCCGAAGGTGTCCACTTTACATATAAATTTTACATCTCTGCTACATATGTTTGATATCGTACAGGGATGTAGCTAGAAATATCTAAGGGTGAGCAGTAAAAATGCAAGGGTGTGTGTTGAAGTGATTAAAAAGAGTATTTCTACCTTCTACAGAGGCTTAGGGTGGGTGGCAAGTTGAAATTGGGCTGGGTGGAAGGCCTTAAAATAAGCTTTAGGATGAAACATACAATTTGGATTTTACCACACTGTGATAATATATATACTGCACAGAAAATATTTTAATATATTTTTACACTATATAGAAAGTCATGGTCAGATGTTACTCAGTTTCTTTTTTTTATGATAAATAACTTTCCTGTATGAACAAAATCTAATGATGGGAAATAGACAGTGGCGGTGGTTGAGGTAAAAACAAAACACTACAATTTTTAAAATTGAAACTACCCATGTATGCAAATAGTAAACAAGGTGAAAAACATTTCAACATCATTAGTTTTATTTGTGTTCCTTGATCAGCGTAGAAAACATGGTAAAATAATTTAGTTTGCGTTTGTTGAATCCTGTCTCCGATTTTTTAAAGTTATAGTAATTCTATTTGCTTTTTTTTATTAGTTTTTTTTCCAAAACAAGCTGAGCTGCTAACAGGTCCCCTTAAGAGATATACTTTTAATGCTACTTCAGTAAGTCAGATAGTGCAGTTTCTGTGGTAATGTATTGTTAGATATAAGATCAATAATTTGTTTTCTGAAATCGAACATGACCAAAAACCAGCAGACATGCTAGATTGTGTGAATGCCACAAATCAATTCCATCCATCATCTCAATAACCTAAAGCCATTGTGCAAAAATGATATTGGTTGGTTAAAAACTGTTCAAGATAATGTGTTTACAAGACATGGGCTTCACCAGGGATGGTGCAGGTGGTTTATTTATTTATGAGGGTATTTTATGAGGGTGGTCCTTTCAGCCGAAGCTGATCATTAGGGACCCCCAGAAGGTGCGAGTGTACTCCCTTCGAGACCCAAAAAGAAACAATAATAGGGCTATAAATGAATCCAACGAACATCAAAAGAGCCAAAAATACAGAAAACGGGGTAAATAACATTATTTTTTGCTAGTCAAAATGAAAAATGGCTGCCACACCCACTCTGATATATGGGAAAGTGCGCCCCACCACACTGGAGTAGGTATTTTTTGCCTTTTTTCCAAAATGCACCCCTCGTTAAAAAAGCTATTTTGGTTTGCTTTATTCAGCGATAGTGTCAATTACATAACTATGATACATGGAAGGTTTTTATATGAATTGTTTTTTTTTTTTCCTTTTAAAAGCCCTAATTTCAATGAAATGGACAAAGTCAAAATTAACAATACATAATAAAAGACTAGATATTTTCAGATTATTTTTCATGCTATAATGTAATCACTATTATTAACTTGAGGTTTAAAATAGATTTAGGAGTAGACAGTAAACTCCTTTAAATAGACAGCATTGTTTGTATAGGTGATTTAGTAAGGAAACAATTGAATGGTAAAATCAAACCTCAAAGGTCAAATAAAGACCATTGTTGTTTACAGACCTTGTAGCATATAAAAAACGTTTCAAAAATTAGTTGTACAAACTAAAGTACAGGCAGTGAACAATTTAAGTAAATAGAAAAACTTATCTTTTGAAATTTTGCTGTCCATTTTGTATTGTTTTTTTTTGTTTTGTTTATACAATTGTTATTTCAATAAACTCATAACCCATCTCAGCTTTATTTAGCTCAAAATTGGTATAGAAGTATAAAAGTAAAGAATAAAAATAAAATTCAGGTCAAATTTAAGTGAAGTGGGCAGGGGGGGGGGGGGCGCGGGGGGGCTGGTGGGCGGCAACTCATGATTCATGGATGCTTAAAATTACCTGCAAACCAGAGCATTTCTAACTTGAGGCACTGTGGATTTTAGAGACACATGCTATATAATGAAGTAATGAAGTTTATGCTTTTGTTCATTTTCATTCACTATCAACATGACCATGAAAAGCATATGTTACAGAAAACTAACTTGTTTATTATACAAAATGAAAAACAAAATTATTGTTTATAACATTGGATATAATTCTTTAAATCTAGTGCAGGATTATTACAAAGGACATCTCATTTATCTTGAGTTGTTTTTAAATTTTTATTTACATTAAAAAACACAAAAAAAGTCACCATAACACTACCAGTTTTCTCTAGGTGGGCCAAGGAAAATCCACTTCGTCAAGAAAACACCTCCCGCCAGACAAAAATGACCATCTAAACTGGGCGCAGCCATTTAAAAAAAATTGATCACTGGACTGGGAAATAAATACATAGTTTTAGTTGAGGGCAGCATAGCTCCTTAGGGATTATTATTCATGGCTTACATCGGATGCACCACACTAAAACAGGTTTTTTTATGGTGTTTTTTAAGGCCTTTTTATGGAGACACCCTACAACTTGAGAGTTAAAAAGCTACTTACGGTTTTGGTTACTCCAATCCTGTCTGAACCCACCACTATGACCCTGGCCTTGATGTGATTGGAATCCCCCGGCGGTGTTCCCATGACTTGGTGTTCCCTGGCTGGCTGGTTGTGCTGGCTTAGCTGTAGGCTCTGGGGGCTGGGGTCGTTTAGGATCCTTCAGGTAGTTGTTGAAATATTCAACCTAACAAAAACAAAGTAAAACATTACAATAATTATTATGTACTAATATACAAATATATTATGTGATTATGGTTAAGATGATGGTGTTGAAGATGATGATGGTGGTAATGATGGTTTGGTGGTATTGGTGATTGCCACGGTATTGGTATTGGTGCTATTGAAGATGGAGGTTATGCTGCTGGTTTTGGTGGTTGAGGTTTTCTGGTGTTAGTGATAGAGTTAAGGTGTTGGTATTGGTGGTTGAGGTGTTGTGGTGGTAGGGACGGAAGTTTTGGTGTTGGTACTGGTGGTGCTGATGGATGTTATGGCGTTGGTATTGGCGATGCTGGTGGTGTTGATATTTGTGGTTGAGGTTTTGGTAGTGCTGGTGGTAGAGATGGTTATGGTGTTGGTATTGGTGGTGGTAATGGTGGTGCTGATGGAGGTTTTGGTGTTGGTATGGTGGTGCTGGTGCTATTTGTGGTCCAGGTGTTGGTGTTGGTGGTTAAGGTGTAGGGGTTAATGATGGGGGTTATGGTATTACTACTAAACTAGTAGAGCCGTAACTTTGCAATGTACTTTGTAAAATCACATTTGTTTCACATTTGTAATTCTAAAAGTTAATTAGTTCATTACTTGCCAATTCATGTTGTGGCAGCAGTTGCGGTTCAGAATCCCAAGTCGGTGGTTCACACCAGTTGCTTGTGCAACTGAGGAATGCACTTTACTTACATTGCTTCAGTCGATGGACTAGCGTCACATCCAGGGGGAATATCATAATCTCATCCCCTTGATGCTACTAAAACTGGAAATAAGCTCCAGCCCTATGGGTCTTCAGGCACGGACAATAGATTTACCAATTCATGTAAAAACATTTTGCATCATAGAGTTGACCAGCACACCAATTTCAACTTACATCTTTTCTGACCTCATCGACCTTTTCACCATGTTTATTGAAGATGTGTTTGCGTACAAATTCTGGCCCTTTAAACTTCTTACCGCTAAGTGGACACAACCACTTGTCTTTGGATAGTTCTTGTGTATTGGCCTGGACAAATTTTTCCACTTCAGTAAAAGAAATGGTCAAGGAATAATATTGTTACAACAGTTTGTCATTTCCTTCATTCATCTCTTAAACTGTAAAAATGAACAATTATAAAAAGAAAACTAGAGCTAAGGTAAGGAGAATAAATTCCAAATTTGGGAACCTTTCAAGTTCTGGTATGGGAATAGTGGCGTAAAAGGTAATTCAAAGATGGCGGCTAAGTCATGTGACATGGGGTGCCAATTTTCAAACACATCAAGAAATAGTCAAAGAATAACATTGTTATAACAGTTCTTTATTTCATTCATTCTTCTCTTCGACTGTAGAAATGAACAATACACTACATAATATTACAAAAGAAACTAGAACTAATGTAAGGAGTATAAATTCCAAAATTGGGGGATGTGTAAGGTTTGGTACTGGAGTAGTGGCAAAAAAGGCAATTCCAAGATTCAAACTCAACTATTGGGGTAAGGTAAGGAGTAAGGAGTGTAAATTCCACATTTGAGGATGTTTCAAACTTTGGTATGGTTGTAGTGGCCAAAAAGGAGGTTTCTGAAATATTCAAGAGAGTGGTCAAGTGTTTTCCGGCCAGTAAAAACTGGACAATCCAAAAGTGAACTAAATCACTGTCGAGTGAGAGCTCTTCCTCCAGTAGGTCTTGTGATAGTTATTACTATCAGTTAAATATTATCATATATCATAAATAATATCAACCTTATATAAAAGTTTACTACCTACAATTATAAACTAACACTGCATGGAGTAACGAATCATTAATGAACCCATCAATGCATAATAGTCTAAGCAAAAAAAAATATAGTTAAAATTAGTTTAATTCAAGGATATTCTTCTGGCTGTTTCTTGCCTAGCTTCGTCCACTCTGTATCGTCGACTGATGACTTCGTCTGTAGCATTGGGATTACCCTCTTCTCAAAGGTGGTCTGCCATTCATTTACTGAAAATTGAAAAATAATTCAATGTTGTTATAAATCATCGAGTTTAATTGCAATTGCTGTTCTTACTTTAGTTTATATTTTCCATCCCATGCCACTAGGATAAAATATACTTTTAATGTTCCATTTAATAGTCAATGTTTGTCAAAGAGGATTTTTAACATGTTTACCTAAGTTATATAACAGTTTAGTTGAATTTGATAATAATGTTGATATATTTTTTATAGTTTTTCTTCCTTTAAATCTTATTGTATCAATTATTTAAAACATAAGCATCTTTAATCTTATTACTTCAGGTATTTTTACCATTTTGTCACATTTTATTGTACTGTGAATTGTCTGTTATTGATGTTTTTAAGTTCATATTCTGTAAGTGGCAACTTTCATTGCTGTTGAGTATTGAATAAATGAAATAAAATAAATGTTGAATCTACAACACCGAATACATATGTAGTTTTAACATTTTAAATTTTTCTAAATGTTATACAAAATATTAACAGTTGGTATTCTGTTAAATGACACTATGTTGGCTACTTTTGTAAATAAAATTAGAAATAAATTAATGTGATTGGGTAATAAATTGTTTTAAACAAATCTTTAACAAAACTTCTACAAGGCATTCTGTTAATCAAAATGGGTATACGATGGGGGTTGGATAAGCATGAGGATCTTTTCGGATCAGGGACAACAGTTAAATTTTAGTTGCACTGTAGCCTGGTGGTTAGCATGCTTGCCTTCCAATCCCGAGGTCCCGACTTCAAGCTCAGCTGTACACTTTCTTTCCCATGACCTATTAGCGCAACTCCCTAAGACTCATAATGAGAAGTTTTAGAAAGCATGACGTAGTTCTCATCTTGTTAGTAAAGAAAAAAATTGCTATTGGATGTGAAACAATAAGAAAACAGTTACTGATATACTGTTGTTGTCCACTCAGAAGTGGACAACAACGGCGACAGCGGCGGTGATGGCGGCGACGACGACGACAACAACACCAACAACAACAATAATAATAACAACAACAACAATATCTGGCAAATCTGCAACATTTCCAATGGTGCCAAGACAAACAGCCCCATGGCAGTTCATCTTCATCAAAAACTTGCTTCATTTCTAATTCATCCGCATTGTAATTTTACTTGCACTGTGAATGTTTATCTCCGGCTCACGAGCCGACTCATTCAGAAAGTGAATAACATGCATCAGAACAACAATAACAATAAAATAACAATAATACTAATAACAATGATACTAATAACAACAATAATAACAATAACAACAATAACAACAACAACCATAATAATAATATACTTGCCCTCTTTTTCAGTGAGGCCTTTCGGTGGGGTAGCACCCCTGGCATGCATGATACCACAACGATTTGGCATCTCATCCTCAATGGGGTACTCGCTGGCATTGTAATAATCAACAGAATGCACGATACGTAGGTAGAACAGAAGACGATCAAGAACCTGCAAGTAGAGGAAGAGTGAACAAGTCAAGATTACACAGCAAAAATATAAATTCATACAGAACTGAATTTTGGTACCTCTCTTAAGCAGCGATCTCCGTAACCAGACGGGGACATATTTTGACGCAAATTATGTAGCCACCTGAAAATACTGTTATTTTTTTGACAACAAATAACAAATTTCTGTACAAAATCCATGAAATGTAATGGCTGAACAGGGACGGATCCAGAATCCACCGAAAGGTGGGGGGGGGGGGCAACTTTCATGTCAATGTAGATTCGGGTGAGCGTGGTTGCCCGTTTTCTTCAAAATTGTGCAAAAAAATGTATTTTTTTTGGTTTCAAAAGGGGGGGGGGGGCAGGGTCCGTTGGGCCCCCCTTGGATCCGCGCCTGCTGAAAATCTTATTACTAAGCCAACTAATTTTAATACACAATAACTATATTGACTTTAAATATAAAGTGTTGTACATAAAGAATTGAAAGGCCCTCTGCAATGAGAAGGCTGTGAAATGTCAGACAAAAGCATGCATAGTTGATTTTATAAGTTTGGTCCTCTTATTGATTTAACATCTCCTAAGTGATGAATTCCCATAAGCGGGCACTATTTTTTTTCTAAGGGTGTTCGCTTTGACATATACATTTTCTGTCTGCTTTTATTTTCTGCTATTTTCATCTGTTATATGTTTTATATTGTATATCCCCAGGACAAAAATGCTTAAGTGAGATATCAGCTAGCATTAAGAAAATATGGTTAAATAAAAAATAATAGAACTAACCTTGTTCAGTTGTGGATCACGCTCAAACTTGTACCCAGGAGCCTCATCTTTATGCTCGCCTTCATCTTCGTCTTCTGTTGCTCCTCCCATCGCTACAAGCATCTCTTCCTCTGCACTCGACTCTTCCACTAAATACTCAGTAATGTTCTCAAGAAATGGGTTTTGCTGGTAACCATGGAATGGTAGAACAGGTAACTGAGAGGGAAAAAAATGATGTGGGGGTCACAAGAGAATGAGAAACAGGATTAGCATAGGTGTACTAACAAGGATATGGTCAGCAATTCTCTTTAAAAACTTTAGAGAATACAACTATTATTACGAATAAACCTTCACACTGACCTTAAGCAGGGATGCCACCACGCTGGACAGTGCTGGACGACCCCGTCCGGCACTCGACTTTTCCGTCCAGCATTTCTAGGCCACCATTATTATTCCTAAGCATTTCTAGGCTAGCGACCACCACTATTGTTTCTACACTTAACAATTGTCAATTTCAATAAAATATGTGACTGATATGTCGAAAAACAATAAAAATCCCAGCCTTATTACTAAAACAAAAGATTACAGCTTTTGTTCTATGGTCACGTTTTGTAATGTAATGAAATAACTGCCCTTCTATATTGTTCATTGCATGCTTGAACAGCATGAGTCATTGTGTGCGTATGGGTGGGTCACGGTTCATGAAAACGGGGGCGCTGTTTGCCGTCCGGCACTCAAAAAAGCTGGTGACATCCCTGCTTAATGCATTAAAACCATCAACAACAGGGTAATTATTTACTACTTTATTAGGTAGTTCTTTGTAGTTCTAGGTTGATTTCTCTAGCAACACAACTGGTGCTGACTGGGGTTTCCAATTCTGTTTGCTTTCCCTGGTTGGCGATGATGGCGTATCCCCATACTGTGGTTTGAGTTTTGGCATGGCTTTTTTTTTACTTTTTCTTTGTAGGCCCCATCTATTTTTTTATGTACAGCATTTAGCGGTTCAACAACATTAGGCACTTTTAAAACCTAGAATATTACTATTATTATTAGTAATTTAACATGGGAGACCTACCTAGTCAGACAGTGTTATTTTTTTCAAAGGTTATAGTTCTCTAATTTGTGCACTAACCTTCTCCACAACATCAGCAGGTTTCTCCTCCTGTTTTGCTTTTTCTTCCTTATCTCCTTCTTCTTCTGGTTTCTTTTCTTCTTCCTCCTTCTTTACTGGCTCTTTTACTTCCTCTGCGGGTTTCTCAGGTTCTGGTGGGGGTTCTTCGTATAACTTATACCGCTCATCGAGCATCTTAATGAGTTTTGCCGCCAACTTTAAATCATTTCGTACAACTTGCTTGTGCGCAGCAATAGCACTTGTCGCTCGGATGCGACGTGTTAAATCACGATTAACAACAGGGCTTAACTCACAGTCACGCAACTAAGAAAAGATAATTAAGACTGATACATAGAGTCATTGTTTAACATGCTTGCTTTCTAATTCAGAAGTCTGGGTTTGAATCTTCCTGCACACTAGGTTCTTTCTCATGAACTAACAGCACACGTTTCCTAAGCCTCATAATAAGACTTGGTGCAAAAGGTATGATGTAGAACTCGTGGTGTGCAAACTAGTGGCTAGATGCTGCACAAAATATTACATGGTGCCCTTTAAAATGTGAAGACATCTTAGGATATTGTGACCTCAAGTTAAACTTTGTGCCTATGTAGTAGGGAAATAATTCAGTTAAGTACTGCATAAATGTGCATGTAAAAATGTGAGGTGTCGTGACAAAATGAGTCATGTTGTACGGCAGGTCATTTTGGGATATCTGCAGAAAGTCATAATTTATAAAAATGAGATTTTTATTATTTTGTTAAGTTTATTACTTAAATTTTGTAATAATTAATATCTTATTAATGTTCGTTTACAATAAACATGTTTTTGAGCTACATTTTGTAAAGGTTATTTTTAAAAATCAATGGAAAGCCATACAGGAAGTCAACAGTTGTTTATCTTTAAAGGCAATTTTCTCCATGTTTTCCTGCATGAATCTTTCAATTTTTTTCTGGTAATATTCAACCCAATGAACTTCAATCAATCAATCAATAACCAAATTGAAACTTATAATATATCTTTGAGCAGAATGTAACACCAACTCAATTTTGCTTTTTGTACAACTTATTTTAACATAACAACACTAAGAGCTGAGAATTCATCATATAATATGGTTGAAGCAATTTGCTGAGAAATTTAGAATGTTTGATCCTTCCTTGCATTTTATATCTGTTTTTTGTATATTGAATATACAGTAGCAGAAATCTGAATATACAAAAACAATTGCATGTTTTCATCTTGGTTTCAAAGGTAAAGGTAAAAGTAGTTCCATATTTAATACTTAACATAGGGGAATGAGCTATTAGGCGTTCATTGTACTAAGTCTCGGCATTGTGTGGTAGGGTGGCCAGTTTCTTTGTACGTCTCCTTTTTAACCTCCCCTGGTATATTTCATCCAGGTACTCATTCACAGCTGAGTGAACTGAGAGGGAATTGAACCTAATTCATCAGCATGACAGGTGAGTTATCAATGTTTCAAAGGTACTTACCCTAATACTGCTTAGACTCCAGCAAATATCCTTAATGTTGACTGACCGGTCATAGGTCGCCCAGCCATAACGCACAAAGTTCTTATCGGGTAAAGGATCAGCCAAGGCTACCCGGATAAAGCCAGGATATTGCTTACAGACCTACAGAACACGGAAAGTTGATTCACATTACAGTATATATATTTTTGTTATAGTTACTTAAAACTGTACAGTCGAAAAAAAACAGACAAGCACTTTAAACACATTAAACTAGAAATACTCCTTTTACACTACTCTGTAAAAGCATAGCCTCCCCACTATGTAAAGTAGAAATATTCTACTTAATTCTACAACATTTAGCCCTCTATTGGCCTAAATTCCCGTAATTGGACACTCCCGAGGGTGTCCACTTAAGAGAGGTTTAACTGTCATATGAGGTGTCGTGACAAAATGAGTCGTGTTGTACGCCAGGTCATTTTGAGATAGTCACAAAAATAGACAAGAGTCATAATTTAAAAAAAAATGATATATGAGATTCCTGTTGTCTTGTTAAGTTTAGTAATTAAATTTAATAAAAAACTTCCTGTTTATGTTTATTTATAGTAAACATGTTTTTGAACTACATTTCGTAAAGGCTGTTTTTCAAAATTAATGGAAAAACATACATGAAGTCCACAGTTGTTTATCTTTAAAGTCGATTTTCTGCAAAGTGTGTTTTCATACACCAATGTTTTAAAATGATTTTTCTCTGGTTATACTGAAGCTATGGACCTCATTTAAAAACCAATTTAAAGCTTATAATCTCTTCTATCCAAATACGACTATACCTCAATTTTGGTTTTCTGTACAAAACGACTCATTTGTGATGACACCTCACATATTAACGATAGTTAAATGCTCATTTTACATGAAGTTCTGAATGGTTGAATGCAACTCTACCTGTACAATTTCTGCCTTTGAGATCATTACTGACAAACTTCTCATAAACAAAGAGTATGTTTTGTGGAGTGGGCGTGGTTGTGGACCTTTGTCTTCTTCTTTTTCCTCTACCTCCTTTTTCTTGGTAGCATCTTCATCCTCTTTCTTTGGAGGTTTATCTTCCAATATCTCACCAGATTCTATAATAAGAGATAAAAAAAATGATTAGTGTTAATAAATGGGGTTATGTCATGGAAAAACCTCAGAGTTGTAGCAAAATTGAAAAATGGAGTTTACATTAAAACCATATGACATTTGTTGTAAGCTTCAAAATCATGGATCAATGATTAAAATCATACATCTATAACTTAAGTTATGGAACAAATTAAGTAAAAATTCCTTTGTATTTTTTTATATTTCCTGTAGTTAATTTGCTTATATCTAAAAAACTTGGTGGTTTTGTCATGCCTTGCCCCAACTAATTAAGATAAAAAAGTTAAAAAAAATTGATAGGCAGCACTGAGGTGACTAATACACTACTCAGGGGAAGATGCAGACATGTTAAAAGGAGAGAGGGGAAAGGTAGAGAGTCGAAGTATTAGGGGGTCCAGAGGGAATTTTGGTCTCTAGATATCCGGAAATGGCCTCATGAGCGTGTTGAGGGATCAATTCTTGTCTTATGATTGCTAAATATTTTTTGTTAATAGACAATATTAATATTATTATTATATTTTACCTTACGATGGGGGGGAGAGGTGAATGAGCTGGTCTGCCCCCCCCCCCCCCGCCAAACCCACTCCTACAACTGGTGCTGACTAGAAATCTCTGCATCTTGTCCATCATCAGTATCTTACACTTTGATTTTCGTACTGATTTTGAGCAATTTATTCTCCTTTTCTGCCTTGTTTTTCTGATTTAATTTCCATTTATACACTCATATCCAAAACGCACAGACTTTTTGTAACGAACATTGTTTGGGCATCATGATCTTTTGACGACTAATGAGATTTGGTTTAACAGGCATGAAGTTCTCATCCTGTAAGGGAGGATGAAATTGTTGTTGGATGATGATGATGATGGTGACGACGCTGGTTGTGGTGATAATGATGATGATGATGCTGATGATGTTGATGATGATGATGGTGATGATGATAATGATGTTGCTGATGATGCTGATGATGGTGGTGATGATGAGGATGTTGATGATGATGATGATGACGATGATGGTGGTATTGATGATGATGTTGATGCTGGTGGTGGTGATAATGATGATAATAATATTTATTCATCATCTCTAGACATGTTACAATATTGCCAGGAAATCGAGAATATGCATGAACTCAAACAAAAATGTGTACTCTTTGCTCTATGTGACAGAGAGTCTTTCAAAAATACCTTCATCTTTCTCTTCCTTTGTATCATCATCTTCAACTGGCTTCCTTGGCTTCTCTGGTTTATCATCTTTCTTGCTACGATGTTCTCTATCAGAGTCGGAATCACTGTCGCTGCTGCTACCACTACTACTTGAGCTTGATGAGTACTCCCTCTCTCGTTTACGCTTTTTACCTCTCTTTTCACCTTCCTCCTGTTAAAATTTGAATAATTTGGTTTATTCACATCAATAAAATCCATTATAATAGTGGTGGAAGTATTCTGTTGTTTAAACACTTAATTTTGAGGTCAATTTGGTTCTACAGAAAATAGGAAAAGGATTCGATATTGGTAGGGTAGGGGTTTGTTTTTCAAAGGGGGGGGGGGGGGTTCGCTGAAAAAGGGGG